>JXCR01090815.1:176711-199367 GCA_002079205.1 Phalaenopsis hybrid cultivar | reverse complement strand
TTTTTGATCTGGCCAATTGAATTGTTAAAAAGTGTTCTGAAACAACAGAGTAAGGATCACATTTAATTCCATGAAGGAGAACATCATTTATGGAATTAAGTACAAATAAATAGCGAAATGTTCTTTGTTAGGTAGATAATTGGAGAACCTTTAGGGTGATACACTAAAATCTTCAATTCAGTCTTAGTGTTTAAAAACTGAAGTAAGAGCTAGCCTTCAGGTGAAGGGAAGTGGGAGCTCTAGAGTGGGAGTCGGTGTCTTCTTAGCCTAGCCACGGATTTAGGGACTAAACACTGAGATTAGCCAATGATTTTCTATGCACTTTACCAGGGAAGAAAATTAAAATTTCTCCTATTTGGCACAATACATATTATGAATATTTATCTCATCTCATTTTACCATAGCCTCATTGTAGTGGGAAAGATATTTTTTCACATAAGAATCTCCGTTACATAAACATAGTTAATAGATTAGTATTTACTGTTTTAAATTTTGCATATTTGATCTGATAATAGTTTAGAAATTTAATTTTGATTACATCTCAATAATTTAAATTAGTGACAGTGATTTCAATTGACTTTCTGTGAATTTCCTAGCAAATTTGTCATTTTCAATTTAAACATTCTCCGTAGGATCAATATTTGGGGCTTAAATAGAAAGTACATTATTACTTGATAACGATACGTATACTTACATAGAATCCAAATTTTAATTGATTATATTTAATTAAATTTTGCACAATCTATTGCAACAAAAAAGTGGGATCAAGTTTTTAGCGTCATTGTGTGGGGAAGGTAATGGTTAAATTAAATAGTTTTGATAAATTAGGAAATTTAGAGAAAATATATATACCATAAAAAATTATTATTATTAAAAAAAACAAAAAAAATTTAAAAATAAAAAATCCAAAAAGAAATATTTTTATTAGTGTTTTATTTTTCTTGCTTTATTTATTTATGCAAAATGTTGGATCTAAAGGTTTAGTACCTTACGATTCAGAATTAGAACGTACTATTAGAAAAATTTGAAAACACAAAGAGAAATTAAAAATTTACAAGAAATGGCAAATAACTTAGATAATCCAATAAATGAAAATCAACAAAGACCTTTAAAAAATTATGCGAATCCGACACCAGATGAACTTCACTTGACTATTCAAAATCCTGATGTTACTGCTAGTTCATTTAAGCTTAAACCTATTATTATCCAAATGATACAAAATAATCAGTTTGGAGGATCGCCTACTGAAGATTCTAAATTACATCTTGCTAGTTTTCTTGAAATTTGTGTTATATTTAAATATGACGGAGTGTCTAATGATGTTGTTAAGCTTAGACTTTTTCCTTTTCATTAAAGGATAAAGCCAAGGCTTGGTTAAATATGTTAGCACTTTGATCTATTAGAACTTGGAGAGAACTATCACAAAAATTCTTAGCTAAATATTTTTCACCCTTGAAAACCTCTAAGCTTAGAAATGATATTAGATCTTCTTGCCAGTTTGAAGGGGAATCGATATATGAAGCCTGGGAAAGATTTACAGATCTTCTTAGGAAAAGTCCACATCATGCTTTACCAGATTGGTTAATAATTTGAACATTTTACAGTGGATTAGTAGGATCACTGAGATCTATTATAGATGCTATTACAGGTGGTTCATTAAAATCAAAACCTTTTTATAGAGCAAATTCTTTAATTGAAGAAATGGCTACTAATAATTTTCATTGGCCCTCTGAAAGAGTAAATCCTAAGAGAGTAGCTAGTATTCATGATTTTGATGCAATGTCTATTTTGACATCTCAAATTACTGCTATTTCTAAAAAAAATTAATCAAATGGAAATGAATTATTCTCAATTACCCACAGTATCAGAGGAGAATTCACTATGATAGGTTATTGATACTCAATCATCTTATGAAACATTAAACAGTATAAATAATCAAAATAAAAATCTCTATTCTAACTATTTTAATTGTGGTTGGAAAAATCACCCTAATTTTAGTTGGAATAATTATAATGAGTCGGTGAATCCATCCGGAAATCTGAACAATCAAGGAAATCCTAATTTTTGACCTTATTATCCTAATTGAAATAACAATCCCTATTCTAACTATTTTAACCCTGGTTGGAAAAATCACCCTAATTTTTGTTGGAATAATTATAATAATTCAGTGAATCCATCCAAATCTGAATAATCAAAGAAATCCTAATTTTCGACCTTATTATCCTCCAGATTTAACTCCAACCCTAACCCATAAGTTAAGGAAAAGAAGTTGACGATGGAAGAAGTAATGTTGAATATGGGAAATCAAATACAGAATCAAGGGGCTGCCATTAGAAATATTGAAAATCAATTAGGAGATATTGCTACTGCACTTAGTAGTAGACGTTCTGGAATTCTTTCAAGTACTGTGGAAGTTAATCCAAAAGATCAAAATAAAGAGCAAATTAAAGCTATGTAATTACGAAGTGGAAAAGAAGTTGAAACAAGGATGCAAAGAGAAACTAAAATTGATGAAGAAAAGGAAGAAATGGAAAATGATCAACTAAAAAATGAACAAACACAGAGCCCTATAGAAAATCCATTACCTTCCTTTCCTCAAAAACTGAAATAGAAGAATAAAAATAAATAATTTACAAAATTTTTGGAAATCCTTAAGAAGTTAATGATGAATATTCCTTTTTATTGATATTTTGGAACAAATGCCAAGTTATTCTTAAGAAGTTAACGATAAATATTCCTTTTGTTGAAGTTTTGGAACAAATATCAAGTTATGCGAAATTTATAAAGACGATAAATATTCCTTTTATTGAAGCTTTGGAGCAAATGCCAAGTTATGTGAAATTTATGAAGGATGTACTAAATAAGAAAAGGAAGTTTACATATCATGAGACTGTTGCACTCAGTGAAGGTGTAGTGCTATTATTCAGAAAAAGCTTCCTGAAAAATTAAAAGATCCTGGTAGTTTTACTATACCTTGTGCAATTGGAGAAAAGTTTTACAAAAAAGCTTTATGTGATTTAGGAGCGAGTAACAATCTTATGTCTTTATCAATATTTAAACATTTAGATTTGGGTGAAATTTCCCCTACTACTGTAACTCTTCAGTTATCCGATCGATCAATAACTTATCTAAAATGAGTTATAGAAGATGTGCTAGTAAAAGTGGATAAATTTATTTTCCCTGTAGACTTTGTAGTATTGGATATGGAGGAAGATAAAGAGATTCTCATTATTTTAGGGAGAGCTATAATAGATGTGCAAAAAGAAGAATTAATGATGAGAGTAAATGATCAAGAAGTGAATTTTAATAAAGAAAAAGCTATGAAATATCTTTCAATAGAAAAAGATAATGAATGTTTCAAGATGGAAGTAGATGACTATCTAAGTAATGAGCAGTTTAAGAATGAATTTGAAGATAAATTAAAGCAAGGAGAAATTTTTGATACTAAAGATGAAGTAAAAGAAGAAGATTGAGATTATATTCAGGGCAAATTTGAAGCATTAGACTTGCATAAAAATGATAGTAAAAATCTTATTCCTTCATATATTAAACCACTTGAACTTGAATTGAAGATATTACCTGCCCATTTAAAATATGTATTTTTAGGAGAGTCATCTACAATGCCTATTATTATATCTTCTGAGGTAACTGAAATTCAAAAACAAAAGTTGATAGAGATGTTGAAAAAGTATAAAAAAGCTTTTGGATGGAATTTAGTAGATATTAAAGGAATTAGTCCTTCAATTTCTATGCACAAAATTTTATTAGATGAACAGTATGAACCTAAAGCGGATCCGCAGAGAATATTAAACCCAATAATGAAAGAAGTTGATAAAAAAGAGATTTTAAAGTGGTTAGATGCTGGAATTATATATCATATTTCAGACAATGCTTGGACAAGCCCAATTCATTGTGTTCCGAAGAAAGGAGGAGTTACTGTTGAAGAAAATGAGAAAAATGAATTAATGCCAATAAGATAAGTAACTGGTTAGAAAATTTGTATTGATTATAGAAAACTAAATATGGCCACCAAAAAAGATAACTTTCCATTGCCCTTTCTATATCAAATGTTGGATAGATTGGCTGGGAACAAATACTATTGCTTTTAGATGGATATACTGGATATCACCAAATTCTAATTGCTCCAGCGGATCAAGAGAAAACAATGATTACAAGCCCATATGAAACTTTTGATTTTCGTAGAATGCCTTTTGGACTATGCAATGCACGTGTTACATTTCAAAGATCCATGATGTTAATTTTTAGAAATTTTATTGAGCATGGAATGGAAGTGTTTATGGATGATTTTTCTATATTTGGGACTTCGTTTGAGTTATGTCTTAATAATTTAGAAAAAGTTCTAGAGATAAGTGAAAAAATCAACCTAGTCTTAAATTGAGAAAAATGTCAATTTATGGTTGCAGGAGGTATTGTTCTTGAGCATAAAATTTCTGAAAAAGGCATGGACGTGATCCTACAAAAATCCAAGTTATAGAAAAATTACCACCTTCTAATAATGTTAAAGGGGTGAGAAGTTTTCTAGGACATGCTAGTTTTTACAGGCGCTACATAAAAAAATTTTCAAAAATAACTAAACCCTTATGCCAACTTTTGGAAAAAGATATGAAATTTGATTTTAATGAGGAATGCATAACAACATTTGAATTATTAAAGAAAAGATTAATCACTGCACCTATACTAGTACCACCTGATTGGGAGAAACCATTTGAAATAATGTTTGATGCTAGTGATTATGTTATTGAGTTGTATTAGGACAAAGGCACGATAAAGTTTTTAAAGTTATATATTATGCTAGTAAGACTCTAAAAAATGCTCAAATTAATTATACTACTACTGAAAGAGAGTTATTAGCTATTTTTTATGTATTTGATAAATTTAGATTTTATTTAATTGGAACTAAATGTTTAATGCATACAGATCATTCTGCTATTAAATACTTGATGCAAAAGAAGGATGTTAAACCGAGATTAATTAGATGGATACTTCTATTATAAGAGTTTTATTTTATCGTGGTATATAGAAAGGGAAATGATAATCAAATAACTGATCATTTGTCTTAAATAGAACTAGAAATATTAATTAATTTTGCAAATGAAATTTTAGAAAATTTCCCTCATGAACATTTATATAGTATTAACGAAATGGATGTACCGTGGTATGCTGATATAGTAAATTATATTGTAAGTGACCTTCTACTACCTGATATCAAGAATCCACGATTAATGAAATTTACTATGATTCGAAAGACTATTTTTGGGATGACCCATATTTATATAAATAATGTAAAGATTTAACTATTTGAAGATGTGTGCCTTATGAAGAAACTCAACAGATAAGTAAAAGATGTCATGATTCTGAATTTGGAGGACATTTTAGAATAAATAGAACTGCATATAAAATTTTGTAAGCTGGATTTTATTGGCCTACTATTTTTAGAGATGTAAATGAATATATTAAAATATGCGATAGATGTCAACGAGTAGGCAATATTTCCAGAAGAGACGAAATGCCTCTAAATTACACATTAGAAGTTGAAATTTTTAATGTGTGGGGATTAGAATTTATGGGACCATTTATGCCTTCATTTGAAAATTTATATTTATTACTTGTTGTTTATTATATATCTAAGTGGATTGAAGATATTGATGTGCCTAGATGTGACGCTCGGAGTGTTTCTAAATTTTTAATTAAAAATATTTTTACAAGATATGAAATGCCAAGAGTAATCATTACTGATGGAAGATCTCATTTCAGGAATAAGTGAATGGAAAAATTAATCAAGAAATAGGATATAATTCATATATTCTCTACTGCTTATCATCCTTAAACTAGTGGTCTAGCAGAAATATTGAATCGTGAAATTAAACACATTTTAGAAAAATCTGTAAATCCTTATAAATTGGATTGGTATGCTAGACTAGATACTACATTATGGGCATACAAAACTGCTTATAAAACTTCTATAGGAATGTCACCATATAGATTGACTTATAAAAAAACATGTCATTTACCAGTAGAATTAGAACATAAAACTTTTTAGGCTATTAAAGAATTTAATTTTAATTTAAAGGATGCTGGTGAGAAAGGTTTTTACAACTCAGTGAACTTGAGGAGATTAGAAATGAAGCACATGATAATGCGAAAAATCTTTATAGAGAAAATGAAAATATGGCATGATCGTAAGATTGTTAAGAAGAAATTTGAACCTCGACAAGAAGTTCTACTATATAATACAAGATTGAGATTATTTCCAGGAAAACTAAAATCCAAATGGTTAGGACCATTTAAAGTGATTAAAGTCTATCATTATGGAACTGTTATTATTAAAGAACCTAACACTGGAAAAATATTTAAATTTAATGGGCATCATTTGAACCATTATTATGAAGGGCACATACCTCAATTTAAAGAAGTTTTAATGTTAAGTTAACCCAACTAAGCAAATTGTAGGTCGGGCTGACAACCTTAAACCAAGCGCTTTGTGGGAGGCAACCCATACTTATATATCTATATATTACTATTTAGTTTGTTAAGTGTCTTATATATTAGTAGATAATAATCCTACACAATTGCATTTATTATAAATTAAGTCAAATATTGGTATTGGAAGAAAATTTGGAATCAAATTGAATAAAAAAAATGAAAATCGCAATTTTGGCCATTGGCACCGACGGTGCCAGAATGGGCGCCGACGGCGCCCTAAATAACAGACATCAGAACCGGCTGCGCCAATTGGGAGCGCTGATGGTGCCGAGTGCGGTTGGACAGTTTTAGACTACTTCTGGCAGGTTTTGGCGTGATTTCACTTCATAATAACCGCCAGGACAAGTTTAAAAGGGCCTAAAAACATCCTTGGATGCGTAGTAACTTTCTATATTTGGATTACATGGCTTCCAATTCAAGAAATACTTTGAGGTATGGATTGTTCAACAAAAGAAAGTTTATTAGTTTCGACAAGCAGTGATTATACGATAAAGTTATTACGAAGAGGAGATTAATCAAGGAAAGAGGATTTGTTAATCATGGAGTGATCAATCCTACTGGTCTGATTGATAAAATCATTCTGCAAAGGCGTTGGCAAGTTCTGTGTTACACTACGTCTGAGGTTGTCGTACCTGTGGTGAAATATTTTTATGCAAACTTACATGAAATTACTCAAGGTGTTGTCTTCATAGGAGGTAAGGCTATACCATTTACTCCTGCAAGGATTAATGAATTATATATGATAGACAACATCCAATCTGTCATTATACAAATTTTATTCCTACACCAGATTTGATGCAAGATGTGTATACTCTTTTGACAGATGAAAGTCATATGTGAGAGATACGAGATGAAGGATATGTTAGTTTCTCCACTTCATTACTTAATCCAATTTCAAAGCAATGACATTTCCTTATTGCTACAAAATTACTCCCTACTACGAAAATTAGTAGAGTTACCAAAGAATGTGCTATTTTAAATTACTGCATTCAAATGGAAAAACCCATTTATATAGGGTCTATTATATTTAAATCTATTATGGGTATCCTTACTAATGGACTAATTTATGGATTTGGGCATCCATCTACCATCTTTTTTATTTGCAGTCAAGCCCAAGCTCCATATGAAAGTTGGGAAAAGACTTTATTACCTTGGGAGCCCATGAATCCTATAGATGAGAATAATTGTGGAAATGGAAATGAAGTATTAGAAGCTATCATAGATCAATCTTCACATGTTTCAACTCCATTAATACCACCAATAGTTAGAAGTTCGCTTGCTTTGGAAAAGAAATTGAAGAAAATTGAAAGAGAACTTCAAAGTATTATAAATGAAGTAGGAGATCTTTAATACCTTTTTGATCACCTAGATTGGAGAATGAAAGAAAATTTTGATCACACTGGAACTTTTGAAGCAGGATTAGTTCGGATGTTTAAAGAAAATGGGTGGATCGTAGAAAATTTGACAGATCAATTCCCGTACCGATCCTTCTACAACTTATATGTTCATTACCAATTTATGGTACATATCAGAGGAGTAGAAAGCACTGAAGAAGAGGCGTAATAATTGAAGACTTTAAATTCTTTATCTATTTTAAAACATTATATATATATTTAGTGTAATTGTGTGGATTTAATTTGGTTTGGTTTGTCTTTTTTTTTTGCTGTAGAATTTTGAACTTTGATTGTGTGTATAGTTTTGTTACAGCGCTTAGTGTTGTGGCTTGATTTGGATGTTGATTTATAATTAGTTTGTTTAATATGTGTGATTGTGTAATTAAAAAATGTGTTTGTAAAAAGTGTACTTTCATATATAAAAGTTAGTTTGTTGTTATTTGTGAAAATTCGTGTTGGTGAAATCTCTTGTTTTGTGAATTATTTTTAGATAAAAATTTGTGTTTAAAATACTAAAAATTTTGGAGTAAGTCGATATGAATTTGAAAATTAAAAAAAAACCAAAATCTGAAATTTTTGTGTCTTCAGCGCCGACAGCACTGGAATTGAGGCCGACGGCGCCCACAATCCGACAATAGATTTTAACCCCTAAAAATTCACAATTTTTAATGTGGCCACCATTTTTACTCTTAAAGTCATCTTCAACCTTAAATTTGGGTGGCTAGGGCTTGATTGTGGTCGACTTTGAGGTGATTTAGAGGCTAAAAGACTTCAGATTTCATCTTCTCTAGGTAAGAGCTACACTTTAAACCAAAAATTTTTTATTTCACCAAGGATTTATCTCACATTGCATGGATCCAAAAATATGAAAAATTTCTTGAGAAATTTTTGAGAAAATCTTTTTGTGATGAACTCTTATATAGTGATTTGAAGTTTAAATTTTTTTACATTTTGATTTTTGGAATTTTAAAATTTATTCAGATTTTTCAAAATTTTCTAGATTTCCTATGGCACCTAGATCGAGCAAATGGAAAGTAGAATATGATGAACAAAAATTTGTTAGCTTTAGTGTCAATGCTTGATTTCATAGCTTTTGTGAAAATAAGAAAGTGATTCAGGATCGAGGTTTTAAAAATCCAGGAGGAGAAGTTGAACGTTTGATTGTTGCTCGGCAATGGAAAAACCTTTATTATTTTACCGTCGATGCTATAGATGGGATTGTAATGAAATTTTATGCCAACCTTCCTGAAGCTTCTGATGATTATGTATTTTTTTGTGGAAAAGTGTATAATTTACTCCAAAGAAACTAAATGAGTTTTATTTTGTAAAAGATGTGTATAGATGCCAGTATCATTCTTTTTCTATTACAGATCAGGCTTTAGATGAAGTTATTTCTTTTCTGACTAGTGAGAAAGGGGCTTGGAAAATAAAAAATGGAGTTAAAGTTAACTTTCCCCATACTAGTTTAAATGTAGTATCTAACGTCTGACATTATTTTATTTCTAGAAGAGTGATTCCGACGAACTATCGTAGTGAGGTGACCAAAAATAGAGCCATCCTGAGCTACTGTATTGAGCAAGTTATGGACATAAATGTGGGCTATATTATTTATATGAACACTCAATCTATTGCTCTAGGAGATACTTCTGGTGGATTGGCACACCCTGCTCTTATTTACACACTTTGTGAGCAGATAGGAGTTGATTTTAGGCCTGATGAGGAGAGGATTGAGCCTCAGAGACCTATCGGGCCTACAAACATCAAGACATATGAATCTCATGTTGACTGGAGATCTGGCAGTAAGGCTAAAGATATTCCTTCCACTTCTAGGGATATTCCTTCTACCTCTCTTGGATTTACTTCTAGTGACCCCAGCAATAGAAAACTTTTGGATCAAATGATGATACAACAAGGAGTTATTTTGAGGATGGATTATAGGATGCATAATATGGAAGCCAGAAATGCTAAAACTGATGATTTGATTTGGAAAAAAATTTAGTATGATGCGGCTTATGATAATGCTTTAGTTAGATACCTGAGGGGAGAATATTCAGTTCAGTTCCCTGTTTACCCTGTGTTTACTCCATATCAGCAGCAGAAGGTTGATGTAGATGAAGACGAAGATGATATTGACTAGTGATCTTTTTGTTTGTTTGTTTGTGTTTGTACTGTGTGATTGTATTGTTTGTATAGTGATGTTGTTTAGAATTTGTTTGTTATGTTATGTGAAACTGTAATGTGGAAGATTGTTTTCATTTTTAGAATTTAGTGTAGTTATGTTGTTATTTTCAACTCTTTGTTCTCTTTTGTGATTAGCTCTTTCTTGGCAAATTTTTTATCTATTATGTGCAATTTAATATTTTTAGCCTTATATTTTTCATTTTAGCACCTGCAGTGTTTTCAAATTTTATGTTCAAAAATCAGAATCTCCAATAGGTATAATTTTTTTTTATGTATTTAATGCTTTCTCTTACCCTTCATTTTTAAAGATTTAAGTTTGAGGAGGGAGAAGAAGAAAAATCATTTTTAGAAAGTGAGAAAGAACTTAATTTTAATTGTCCTCACTTAATTATATTTTCAAAATTTTAAATTTAACATGACCTTTGGTATTAGAGGTTAACCTTGGATAACTATATTTATGTTTCTAAATATATAGTAAATTTAAGTAAAAATTTTTAATAATAAAGGTTAATTCTAAGGGCTAAGATATTTGGTAAAAGAGAATAAGACTACATGTTTTTCTATTTTTTGTAAAGGAAATTTGTATTTTTGAAGTATTAAAAATCTTAAAAGATTCATGTAAAAAGAAAAGATTTAAACTTTATGAAATCTTTAAGTTAATATAAGTTTGTTGNTAGTAAATGAAATTTGTATTTTTGAAGTATTAAAAATCTTAAAAGATTCATGTAAAAAGAAAAGAATTAAACCTTTTGAAATATTTAAGCAATATAAATTTGTTAAGTAAAGAAATATAAAAAGTTCTTAACTTTAAGAAGAAGATAGTGAGGTTTAAAATCATTAAAAGCTATCGAGATATAGTTATCCTGACATATAAAGAAAAGGAGAGAGAAGATGAGAAAGAAAGAAAAGAAAAAGGGGATTAAAAATAATCCTGAAAAAAAGAAAAAGAAAAAGAAAAAAATATATATGGGGAGAAGCTTGCGAAGATGTCTAATTAAACAAAGGTTTCACTTGAATCAACTTAAAGAAAAAGACATGAACACATTTTCTAAATTTTTTATTTGAATGTTAACTTAATTATTAATAAAGTTTTATGATGTTCTTTTTCATATAAATTTTCAAAGTGACTTTAATATAAAAAATTACAATTTTTCTTGAAAGACATAGAGAATCAAAAACCTTAAACTTAATTATTGAATATCTCGACATATTTAGTATTAACTGGAGTTGTTTTGAATTTTTCTTAAGATATACTATTATATTTGGAAAACTAAAATATGAAAGTCTAAAAGTTAAGATCTTCAACATAAGGCATTTTTTTTAATGAATTTGCCAATATTAAATTGTGAAAGAAATTGTGATGATTTTTTAACTTCGAACTTAATTTACTTTTTGATATAGCCAATTGAAATGTTAAAATGTGTTGTGAAATATATGATCATGGAAATAGAGTACGAGTTTTACATTAGAGTAAGGATCACATTTGATTCTATGAAGGAGAACATCGTTTATGGAATTAAGTGCAAATAAATAGGAAAATATTCTTTGTTGGGTATAGAATCGGAGAACCTTTAGGGTGACAGATTAAGATCTTCAAGTCAGTCTTAGTATTTAAAAACTGAAGCGAGAGCAAGCCTTCAGATGAAGGTAAGTGGGAGCTCTGGAGTGGGAGCCGGTATCCTCGTAGCATAGCCACGGATTTAAGGACTAAACACTGAGATTAGCCAATGATTTCCTATGCACTGTATCAGGGTAGAGAATTAAAATGGCACCTATTTGGCACAATACATATTATGAACATTTATCTCATCTCATTTTACCACNTAAGAAGAGGATAGTAAAGTTCAAAATCATTAAAGGCTATCCAGATATAGTAATCCTGACATATAAAAAAAATAAAAAAAAAAGAGAAGAAAAGAAAGAAAGAAAAGAAAAAGAAGATTAAAAATGATTCTGAAAAGAAAAGAAAAAGAAAAAAAAATATGGGGAAAAGCTTGAGGAGATGCCTGATTAAAAATTATCTTCACTTGAATCAACTCTAGGAAAAAGACTTGAACACATTTTCTAAACTTTTTATTTGAATTTTAAAATAATTATTATTAATATTTTATGAAGTTCTTTTTCATATGAATTTGCTAAGTGACTTTAATATAACAAATTGCAATTTTTCTTAAAAGAAATAGAGGATCGAATTTGCTAAGTGAGTTTAATATAACAAATTGCAATTTTTCTTGAAAGAAATAGAGGATCAAAAACCCCAAATTGAATATCTTTACACCTTTAGTATTAAGTGAAGTTGTTATGAATTTTTCTTAAGTTATACTATTATATTTGGAAAACTAAAATTTAGAAGTCTAAAAGTTAAGGTCTTTATCATAAGTCATATTCTTTTTTATGTAGTAAAGGAGTTACTTAAGGAAAAATAACAAGGAAATTTGGTATTTTGATACACCAAAAATATATGCATTTTTAGACCCATATTTTATACCTATTTTTGATGATTTTGCACTTTAATGGAAGGTATTTTGATATTTTCTTGTAGGTTTTTTATTTTTAGGGCTTAAAGCAAAAAGAAAGCATAAAGGATGAAATTTGGAGTCAAAATGAAGTTTTTGAAGAAATGCTCAACACCGGCAGCGCCGAATGTAGCACCAATGACGCATAATAAATTAACGCTGAGATTTTTTACTCAGCGCCGAAGACGCCAGACCAGCGCCGACGGCGCCAAAGGCGGTGCAGACCCCGTTTCTAGAAGGTTCAAAGTATTTAAATGATTTTTTGAAGAGTTTTTGGAGGCACCTCTTAGAGAACAGACCTTAGGCCCTATTTAGGGCTGAATTTCATCAGAAAAAGCGCTCCTCTATGTTTTTCACTCCTCTACTTTCATTTTTTGCACCACATCATTCAATTCCACTTCCATATTGTAGTTAATTAATGATTTTGATTTCATAGTTTAGAGTTTTTGTGGTGAGATTTAGTGTGAAACTTTCTGTAAGAGTGTTGGAAAAGGAGAAAAGTGAGAGATATCTTCTTCCTGCATTTGTAAGGAATGGCTACAAAGGATTTGTTTTGAGAAAGAGTTTTCAGATAAGTATTTTTTATTGTTATATGAACTTTCTTTTATATAAAAAATTTGTGTTTTGTTATTTCTTTCTCATGAAGTCTGAGTAGTTCCCTCTATCTTTCTCCTTACTCTGAGATATGGTGAAATGAAGAGATAATATGAATGTGTCAATATTAAATTGTGAAATAAATTGTGATGATTTTTTAACTACGAACTTAATTTACTTTTTGATCTGGCCAATTAAATTGTGAAAATGTGTTGTGAAACAGATGATCCGAGAAATGGAGTATGAGTTCTAAAACACAGTAAGGATCACATTTGATTCCATGAAGGAGAACATAATTTATAGAATTAAGTGCAAATAAATAGGTAAATATTCTTTTTTGGGTGTAGAATTGGAGAACCTTTAGGGTGACAGACTAAAATCTTCTTTTCAGTCTTAGTGTTTAAAAATTGAAGCGAGAGCTAGCCTTTAGGTGAAGGGAAGTGGGAGCTCTGTAGTGGAAGCTGGTATCCTCCTAGCGTAGCCAGAGATTTAGGGACTAAACGCTGAGATTAGCGATTAATTTTCTATGCATTGTATCAGGGTAGAGAATTAAAATTTCTGTTTTTTGGCACAATACATATTATGAATATTTATCTCATTTCATTTTACCATAGCCTCATTGTAGTGGGACAGATGCTTTTTCACATAAGAATCTCCGTTACATAAACATAGTTAATAGATTAGTATTTACTATTTTAAATTTATCATATTTGATGTGATAATAGTTTAGAAATTTAATTTTGATTACATCCTAACAATTAAAATTACTGAAAGTGATTTCAATTGACTTTATGTGAATTTCCTAGCAAATTTGTCATTTTCAATTTAAACCTTCCCTGTATGATCGATATTTGGGGCTTAAATAAAAAGTCCATTATTACTTGATAATGATACCTATACTTACGTATAATCCGAATATTAATTGATTATATTTAATTAAATTTTACACAATTTATTGCAATAAAGAAAGTCGGATCACTCGTCATCCAACAATTCGTTAGACTATACAAGATTTTGAAACCAATGTTAGAAGAATACCACCGATACACCATGAAGCTACTCGAGAAAATCCCTAATGTAACTTTCTACCAGATTCCTCGGGGAGATAATGCCCATGCTGAGGCTCTAGCAAAACTTGCCAAAGATTTTGCATGTTTCCCGGAGGATTCCATTGACATTACAATCCAAGGAAGACAGGTTTTGTCTCGAATTGACTTTGACAATCTACATAAGCTTGAAAAAGAAGAAGAAACTATGATTGTGGTTGTTGATATCAATAAATATTGGTGCAAGCCGTTGATGGAATATTTGCAAATTGAAAAGTTACCAAAGGACAAGTCAGCAGCGCATCACATCACAAAAATGGTTATGTCGTATGTCCTAGTGGGCAGTGTTCTCTACAGAAGATCATTCGATCAGATGTGGCTAAGATGTTTAGACAGAGCCGAAGCTCAGAATGTTGTCAAATAAGTACATGTCGGATTATGTGGCACTCACCAGTCAGGGCCAAATATGAAGATAAAGATCAAGAGACTTGGATACTATTGGTTGGTAATGATGTCCAACTGAATCGATACAACCAGAAGATGTCACCATTGCCAAGTGCATGGGGGGCCTTGCACAAACCTATGAATGCGCTTCCCCCAACCGTCACCTCGTGGCCATTTGAGTGTTGTGGCACGGACATAATTAGTTTTATAGACCCTCCATCCTTTAAAGGGAAAAGATTTCTTCTTGCCGCTACTGATTACTTTTTCAAATGGGCAGAGTCAGAGCAGTTACAAAAGGTTACAGCATAGCACGTCTTTCAATTTTTCAAAAGCCAAGTCATCTACCGTTTCAGAGTTCTGCGCAAAATAATTTCCGACAATGGGACAGTCTTCAAGAGCACAAAAATAAAAATTTTTGTCAAACGACACAGGATATTGATCCCAAGATAATATAGTTGTGTAAAATTTATATAAGTTTAATGTTATGTAATGGTGCCAAAAGCTTGATGCAATATTTATGATTAAGAAATTTAAGTAATTAACGTTGGGATTCTATGCAAGTATATGTATCATTATCAAATAATAAAAGACTTTCTATTTAAGCCCCGAATATCAATCCCACGGGGAATGTTTAAATTTGAAGTGATAAATTTACTATAAAATTCACAGAAAGTGAAGCGAAATTACTATCACTAATTTTGAATGCTGAGATATAATCAAAACTAAATTATTTAACTATTAGAAAAACTAAAGCACAAAGTTTAAACAATAACTACTAAACTATGTTTATATGATGAAGATTTCTTTTGTGAGAAAAAACATCTTTCCCACTACAATGAGATTTTGGATAAAATTAGATGAGATAAATGGTTTTAATATGTATTGTGCCAAATAAGAGCAGTTTTAATTCTCTACCCGTGATACAGTGTTATAGAAAATCATTGGCTAATCCAAGGTTTAATCCCTAAATCCGTGGCTAGGCTAGGAGGATATTGGCTCCCACTCCAAAGCTTCCTCTTCCCTTCACCTGAAGGCTAACTCTCGCTTTAGTTTTTAAACACTAAGACAGAATTGGGGATTTTGGTCTGTCACCCTAAAATCTCCAATTCTACTCCCAACAACATATATTTCTTTATTTATGTGCACTTAACTCCATGAACCATATACTCTTTCATGGAATCAAATGCGATCATCACTCTGTTGTAGAGCTCATACTCCATTTCCCGGATCATATGTTTCATAACACATTTTAACAATTCTATTGGCCAGATCGAAAAGTAAATTAAGTTCATAGTTGAAAAATCATCATAATTTATTTTATATTTCAATATTGGCACATCCATATTATCTCTTCATTTCACCATATCTCAGAGTAGGAAGAAAAATTAGAGTGAACTACTCAGACTTCATGAGAAAGACACAACAAAACACAAATTTCATATATAAAATAAAGGAGAACTACTCAGACTTCATGAGAAAGATACAACAAAACACAAATTTTATATATAAAAGAAAGTTTTATTGGCACATCCATATTATCTCTTCATTTCACCATATCTCAGAGTAGAAAGAAAGATAAAGAAAACTGCAAACTTCATGAGAAAGATACAACAAAACACAAATTTCATATATAAAAGAAAGTTCATACAATTCCATGTTATCTCTTTATTTCACCATATCTTAGAGTAGGGAGAAAGATAGAGGAAACTACCCAATTATCTCTTCATTTCACCATATCTCAGAGTAGGGAGAAAGATAAAGGAATCTACTCAGACTTCATTAAGATACAACAAAGCACAAATTTCATATATAAAAGAAATTTCATACAACACTAATAAACAAACAACACTTATCTGAAACTCTTTCTCAAAACAAATCCCTTGTAGCCTCTCCTAAGAAATGTAGGAAGAAAACTTCTCTTACTTTTCTCCTTCTCGAACACTCTGAGAGAAGAATTCACACTTAATCTCACTATAAAAAATCTAAACTCTTAAAGAAAAATCACTAATACACTCCTGAATGGTGGTGGAATGCAGATGGAAAAAGTGTATGGAGGTGAGGTGTGGCAAAAATGAGCAAGGAGGAATGAAGAGGAGTCCCTTTTCTGATCAATTTTGGCCCAAAATAGAGCCTAGAGTCGATTCTCCAATAGATGCATCCAAAAACCCTTCAAAAATTGTCTAAATTTGTCAAATCTTCTAGAAATAGGGTCTGGACCAACATTGGCGCCGTCGGCGCCAGTGTCCCATATGTAATTTCCCTACTCTCTGTGAAACGGTGCCTTCGGCGCTACTTCTAGCATCTTCGGCATAGGGTAAAATCCATCATTCGTTCTGTAAGTCTGTGCTATTGGTGCTGAGTATTTCTTCAAAAACGTCATTTAGACTCTAACTTCCATCTTTTTTGCTTCCTTTTTGCTTAAAGTCCTAAAAATCAACAACCTGCAATAAAACATTAAAATATCTTCCATTAAAGTGCAATATCACAAAAAATAAGTGAAAAATATGGGTCTAAAAATACATATATTTTTAGTGTATCAAAATTCCCCAAACTTACATGTTACTTGCCCTCAACTAACTCCTCTACTACATAAGAATATGACTTATGGTAAAGAATTAAATTTTAGATATCCATATTTTAGACTACTAAACATAATAACATGACTTAAGAAAAATTCAAAACAACTCCAGTTAACACTAAAGGTATAAGAATATTCAACAGTCAAGTCCAAGATTTCTGATTCTCTATTCTTTTCAAGAAAATTTGCAAATTTTCATATTAAAGTCACTTAGAATATCCATATGAAAAAGAACTTCATAAAATTTTACTAGCAAATAAACTAATACTTAAAATAAAAATTTAGAGAATGTAATCAAGTTTCTTCTTTAAGTTGATTCAAGTAAACCAAATTTTAATTAGGCATCTCCTCAAACTTCTCCTCACATCTCTTTTTTTTTCTTTTCTTTTCTTTACTTTTCTTTTCAGGATCATTTTCAATCCTTTTTTTATTTTCTTTTCTTTTTCTTTTCTTATTCTATGTGAGGATTACTATATCTAGATAGCCTTTAATGATTTTGAACTTCACTATCCTCCTCTTAAAGTTAAAAACTTTTCAAATTCCTTCACTTAACAAATTTATATTAGCTTAAAGATTTCATAAAGTTTAATTCTTTTCTTTTTATATGAATCTCTAAGATTTTTAATTCAAAAATAGAAATTTTTTTACTAAAAGTAGAAAAACATAGTCTTATTTTTATACCAAATATCTTAATATATAAATTTAACCTTCATTATTGAAAATTTTTACTTAAGTTTACTATATATTTATAAGCATAAATATAGTTATCTAAAGTTAACCTCTAATACCAAATGTCATGTTAAATTTAAAAGTTTTGAATTTATAGCCATGTGAGGACAAATAAAATTAAGTTTCTTTCTTTTAAAAAGGAAATTTTCTTTTTCCCTAAACTTAAATTTTTAAAAGATTTAGCTTGAAGAACTGAAAAAAAATAAAGGGTGAAAGAAAACATTAAATACATAAAGAAAAAGCTTATCTATTGAAGGTTCTCATTTTTGAAACTTAACTATGAAATATTGCAGGTGCAAATATGAAAAGCTACAGGACTTAAAACATTAAATTGCACATAATACATATAGAATCTACTGAGAAAGAGTTAATTACAATACATTTAACAAAATACTAAACTAACAATAGAACTAAATTGAATTTCAAATAACAAACAATTTTACAATTCTACAGTTTACAACTTAATATCTAAAATAAAATAGTCTCACTATCTAACAACAAACAGTCTCAATAATATAACAAAAACAAATAACAACTTAACAAAGTACATTCAAACATATAAACTAAAATAAAGATCACCAATCATCATCATCTTCTTCATCTACATCCAGATTCTGTTGCTGATATGGAGTAAAAACAGGGTGAGTAGGAAACTGAACTGAATGATCACCCTTCATGTATCTCACCAATGCATCATCATAAGCAGCATCATATTCGAACTTTTTCTGTGTAAAATCATCAGTGTGAGCATTTCTGACATCCATGTTTTGCATTCTATCATCCATTCTAAAGATATCTCGTTGTTGGATCATCATCTGCTCCATCAGTTCTCGAAGAGTAGGGTCACTAGAAGCATGGGTCCTAAAAGTGGAAGGAATATCCCTGGTCTTACTTCCAGATCTACAATCAACATGAGATTCATAAGTCCTTATGTTAGCAGGCCCAATAGGTTTTAGAGGCTCAATTCTCTCTTCCTCTAGCCACAACACTAAACCCTGACACAAAACTATACACACAATCAAAGTTCATAATTCTAAAGTAAAGCAAACTAAATCAAATCCACACAATTACATTAAATAAATAAATATTTTAAACTAGTAGAGAGTTCAAATTCTTCAATTTTCTGTCTCATCTTCATTAATTTCTCCTCCTCTAATAACTCATATAGATTGGTAATGAATGTACATATTATAGAAGGGTCGGTACAGGAATTGATCAGTCAATTTTTTTTTGATCCATTCATTTTCCTTAAACATCCGCACTAATCCTGCTTCAAATGTTCCAGTATGATCAAAATTCTTCTTCATTCTCTAATTTAGGTGATCAAAAAGGTACTTAAGATCTTCTATTACATTCGTAATACTCTGAAGTTCTCTTTTCAATTTTCTTCAATTTCTTTTCCAAATCAAGTGAACTTCTAACTTTTGATGGCATCAATGGAGTTGAAGCATGTGAATAATGATCCAAAACAACATCTAATGCTTCATTCACATTCCCAACATAATTATCATCAATAGGAATCATGGGCTCCCAAGGTAATAAAACGTTTTCCCAACTTTCATATGGAACTTGAGATTGACTGCAAAGTAGGAAAATTGTAGAAGGATGTCCAAGTCCATAAATTGGCCCATTCATAATAATACCCATAACATATTTAAAAATGATAGATCTTATATCAATGGGTTTTTTAATTTGAATGCAATAAATTAATATAACACTTTCTTTGGTGACTCTACTAATCTTCATGGTAGGGAGTAATTTTGCAGAAATGAATAAATGCCACAGCTTCAATATTTGATTAAGTGATGAAGCAAAGAAACTAACATATCACTCATCTCACATTTCCCAAATATCTCTTTCATCCTTCAAAAAATTATAAATATCATCAAATCTCTGGTAGGGATAAAATTTATATAATGATAGATTGGAACGTTTTCTATCATATATAACTAGTTAATTCATCTCGGAGTAAATGGTACAGCCTTACCTCATACAAATGTAACTATTATTATTGTCTTTTTCTATTGCAGGATATTTCATAGCTTTTGATATATTAAATGTTATTTCTTGATCATTAACTCTCATTATTAATTCTTTTTTTTTGCACATCTATCACAGCTCTCCCTGTTACAAGAAATGGTCTCTCCAAAATAATAGGAATCTCTTTATATTCCTCCATATCAAATAATATAATGTCTACAAGAAAAATAAATTTATCCACTTTTACTAATGCATCTTCTATAACTCCTTTTAGATAAGTTATTGATTGATCAGCTAACTGAAGAGTTACAGTAGTAGGGTAAATCTCTCCAAAATCTAAACTTTTAAATATTGATAAATGCCTAAGATTGATACTCGCTCCTAAATCACACAAAGCATTTCCAAAAAACTTTTTACCAATAGCACAAGGTATAGTAAAACTACTAGGATCTTTTAATTTCTTAGGAAGCTTTCTCTGAATAATAGCACTACACTCTTCACTGAGTGCAACGGTCTCATAATATGTAAACTTCCTTTGCTTGTTTAGTATATCCTTAATAAATTTCACATAACTTAGCATTTGTTCCAAAGCTTCAACAAAATGATTGTTTATCGTTAACTTATTGAGGATTTCCAAAAAATTTGTAACATGTTTATCTTTACTCTTCTGCTTCAGTCTTTGAGGAAACAGAGCTAATGGTTTTTCTAAAAGGCCTTGTGTTTGTTCATCTTCATTTTGGTCACTTTCCATTTCTTCCTTCTCTTTATAAACTTCAATTTCTCTTTGGATCCTTTGTCAACTTTTTTTCAACTTTGTAATTGAATAGCTTTAATTTGCTCCTTATTTTGATCTTTTGGATTAACTTCCACAGTACTTGGAAGAATTTCAGAAGGTCTATTACCGAGTGCAGTAGCAATTTGTCTTAATTGATTTTCAATATTTCTAATAGCAGCCCCTTGATTCTCTATTTTATTTCTCATGTTCAACATTAATTCTTCCATTGTCAACTTCTTTTCCTTAACTTGTGGGTTAGGATTGGAGTTAAATCCAGGAGGATAATAATTTTAAAAATTAGGATTTTCTCGATTCTTCAAATTTTCAGAGGGATTCACTGAATTGTTATAATTATTCCAACTAAAATTAGGGTGATTTTTTCATCCAGGGTTATAATAATTAAAATGAGGATTGCTATTTATAGCATTTAAAGTTTCATAAGATGATTGAGTATCAATTTTCTGCCCTAGTGAATTTTCCTCTAATACTGAGGGAATTTGAGAATAGTTCACTCTAATTTGATCAATCTTTTTCAAAATAGCACCAATTTGAGATGCTAAAATAAACATTGCATCAGAATCATGAATACTAGCTAATCTTCCAGGCTATTTATGTGATCGTCTCATATGAATGTAAGTCCTAAAAAAATAAAATTGGCAAGATGAAATATTTAAATATTTCGCTCCAAAACTTAAGCCAAACAGTAGGATAGAATGGAAAGTCACTGAGGTTCTCTTCCGGATCTATGACATCCTTTAGTTCTTCCTCCTTTGGAATCTATGATAAATATTCCAAATTTGAGCAATTCCCATTTCACAGCTCTTTTTCTGATCTCGTTGAAAAGTCATATTCTTTTAACCTCTTTGAAGATAATATTTCCTTATTTTTATTGAGAGTTTTCTTAGATGACTTCGGTTATCTAAGATGTAATTAACTATAGGGGCTTGCCCGTATAAGAAGCTTTTCCGAATCAAGCTTAATATAAACTCTATTTAACTCTTCGTATTAAATAGGGGAGCTTGTCGGTATATAAAATGATTTTTGCAGACTAAATGAATGTCTTATAATTCTTAGTTTATTTGATCGAGCCTCACCCTCAAGTCTTGTGTTTATCTTTTAGGATAGATACAGTTGAGTTATAATGCTCTTTCATTTAAAGTATAAAAAATATGGGGCCGATTTGATTTCATATTTTTCTAAACTTAAATTTATATATATGTAAATTAAACGCCTTTTCAAAGAGAGTAACGGGATTCTGATTCCAACGACCGACAGCTTCCAATGGGCAACTCCACACTCCATACCCAAAATAGCGCTGACAGTATCACTTCAAGTAATATAGGGCTTTCCTTAAAAACCCAGTATCGATCCCACGAAGAAGTGAGGTAAGAGGTCCTTAGTCAAATTCTTGTCTACTATTATTAGTACTTCATTTGGAAGATCAATTTATGTGGTTTTTCTAACAAGTACTCCTAAATGTAAGTCTTAAGTTTAAATAACTAATAACTATTCCTAAATGAAAAATTAATTCTTATGATAACCCTTTTTGGATGGATTGGTTTGGAGAATTTTGAGATGTTAAAAACTATTATTCTTATGTAGTGAATTGGTTAACGTGAAAAAATGAGATAAATTAAATATGTTTGCGTCAAATAGGAGCAATTTTAATTCTTTACCCTCAATCAAGTGTTATAGAGAATCATTGGCTAATCTTAGGTTTAGTCTTTAAATTCGTGGTTAGGTTGGGAGGATACTAACACTCACTCCAGAGCTCCCACTTCCCTTCCCTGAAGGCTAACTCTCGCTTTAATTCTTAAACACTAAGACCAAATTGAGGATTTTAGTCTGTCACCCAAGAATCGCCAATTTTTCGCCCAGTAATATATATATATACATATATATATATATATATATA
>JXCR01090815.1:161789-175902 GCA_002079205.1 Phalaenopsis hybrid cultivar | reverse complement strand
ATTCTACTCATTATAAAAGAAAAGTAAAAGGAAAACAATGACATAATCTTCTCATTCCACTATTTCCTAATAAAAAGAAAGAGTAAGAAAGATACATCACAAAGCACACAGAAAAAGCAACGAAAAACTTCTTTTCATCAAAGAAAATCTATTAGATAAGTGTTTACAAAATCATAAGATAATGAAGAACACAATACTTAGTTTTTTTCTCTTGAAAGAAAGATAAAAATTTCTCCCACAAAGTCTCCCGCTGATCCATGCAATGCTAGTACATCTCCTTACATATTCTCTCAAAATCCCCTCTCTAATATCTCCAAAAAAGTATAAATCTACATTTCTACTCCTATTTGATGATATATAAATATTCTCCACATTTTCCCACTCACACACACACTTTTTTTTGACATAAAATCACTCTATTATAGTGTAGGGACAAATTTCTCAAGGGATGCCTCAAGCAACCTTCCAAAAATTGTCCAAATTCAATGTATATGGGAAAATAACCATCCTTGGCACCGTTGACATTATTTTTGGGCACTGGTTGCAACTTTTCTCGTGGTTCTCTGGGCTCTGGTGTCGTCAGCGTCCATTCTGGCGCAATCAGCGTCACCTGCAGCAGCTCCACCATTTTGCTCCGTTTGACTCCATTTTAGCTCTGTTTCGCCCCGTTTCAGTTGTGTTACGTTCCTAACAGATACACCTACAAAATAAGCATGAAAACAATCTTTATTTAAAGTATAGTTTTATTCAAAAATAAGTGAGAAGTGAGATGTAGATTAAACATAGAAAGACATGTCGAAAAGTGTCTGGCCAGAATTTTCTTTCTTACTCATTTTAGCTCCAAATTGCATTGTTTTTGCTTCTTTTTCACCAAAAGTCCATTTCTTCGATCTAAAGCCAAAAACATGAAAAATACCTCCCCTTAAAGTGTAATATCACCAAAGATGTGTATAAAATATAGGTCTAAAAATGCATACATTTTTTGTGCATCAAAGTCCTCCAAACTTAAATGTTACTTATCCTCAAGTAAAACTTTTACTACATAAAAATATAACTTATGCTACAGAGTTTAACTTCTAAATTTCTATAATTCAGTCTACTAAATGTAATAGCACGACTTAAGAAAAAAAATTTTTAACAACTTAAGTCAAAACTAAAAGTGTAAGAATAATTAGTAGTCAAGTCTAAGATTTCTGATTCTCTATTCATTTCAAGAAGAATTGCAATTTGTCATATTAAATTTACTTAAAATATTCACATGAAAAAGAACTTCATGAGATCATTATTAGTAAGGATGCTAATACTCAAATACAAGTTTAGAAAATGTAATAAAGTCTTCTTCCTCAAGTTGATTCAAGCGAAGCCAATTTTTGATTGGGCATCTCCTCAAGCTTCTCCTCACATAACTTTCTTTTATTTTTATTTTTCTTTTTATTTTTCTTTTCTTTTTATTTTAACACTTCCTTTCCTTTTCTTTCAGGGTCATTTTTAATCCTTTCTTTTTTTTTTTCTTTTTTATGTGAGGATTACTATATCTGAATAGCCTTTAATGATTTTAAACTTCATTATCCTCTTCTTTAAGTTAAAAAATTTTCACATTCATTCACTTTATAAATTCATGTTAGCTTTAAAGATTTTTCATAAAGTCTTATTCTTTTCTTCTTACGTGAAACTCTAAGATTTTTAATACTTCAAAATATAATTTCTTTTATTTTAAATAGAAAAAACATAGTCTTATCCTTTCGTACCAAACATCTTAACTCTAGAATTAACTTTCATTATTGAAAACTCTTACTTGTGTCTACTCTATATTTATNTCTCCTCAAGCTTCTCCTCACATAATTTTCTTTTCTTTTCTTTTTCTTTTTCTTTTTCTTTTTATTTTCTTTTGCTTTCTTTTTATTTTCTTTCAGGATCATTTTCAATAGTTTTTTTTTTCTTTTTTATGCAAGGATTACTATATCTGGATAGCTTTTAATGATTTTAAACTTCACTATTCTCTTTTTGAAGTTAAAAACTTTTCACATTCTTTCACTTTATAAATTCATATTAGCTTTGAAGATTTTTCTTAAAGTCTTATTTTTTTCTACTTACATAAAACTCTAAGAGTCTTCATACTTCAAAAATACAATTTCCTTTACTTTAAATATAAAAAGCATAGTCTTATGTGTTTGTATCAAACATCTTAACTCTAGAATTAACTTCCATTATTGCAAGCTTTTACTTAAGTCTACTATATATTTAGAAACACAAATATAGTTATCTAAAGTTAGCCTCTAATTCTGAAGGTCATGTTAAATTAAATTTTTTAAATATAGTTAATTGAGGACAAATAAAATTTAGTTTCTTTCTTTTAAAATATATTTTTCTTCCCCCCAAACTTGAATTTTAAAATATTTTACAGTTAATTCCATAAAATGTAGCAGGAAGAAAAAGTAAAAGTTGAATCTACTTATTACTACAATATCCTATCAAATTCATATACATTAATAATCAAGATAGAATGACTGCAGGTGAAAGTAAATCTAGCCTAAAACATGTTTGTAATAATATTAAACAAAAAGGAATAATACTCACTTTAAAATTTTATTTTTCTTCCTATCCCTAAACTTGATTTTTAACATGTATAGAATTTAATACAAAAGATATAAGTAGGAAGAAAAACAGTTTAGAAATTCTGTCTATCAAAAATGTCTATTAAAAACATCTACAATTATTTATCAGGATAGAAAACATTTAGTAGAAAGTAAATCTAAACTAAACATGCTTGATAAAATTGAAAGAAAGGTCTAACAAGCAGGATAGGTATTGTCATAGGAATATATAAATTTATGTGTTCTTCAAATCTTTATATTATTGTAACACAAGCACAAACACACATAATAAATGAGGTCAATTCTTCCTTTAACTCATCACATCTCACTAACTTACTTCCAATTTCTAACGGAATCACTACACAAATATATTAGATACTTATAAATGATTTTATTGATTTTAATCCTAAAGATAAAATTATCCCTGATATATTGGTTCTCGAGCACCAATATCAGGCATCACCATATCCCAATATTTAAGCACCTCAAATAGTTATAAGTATAGTGTAAATTCATCCACATGTTACTCATCAAATAGGTTAGCTACTCCTATCAAATGAAAACAAGGTCAAAAAAAGGAAGTAACAAAATTGAGATGGAATTGTCACTGATAAATTCATAATGTCTTTTCTAAAACTCAAGTCCGTGTGAGATCTGAGTTGTGGTTGACTCGTCAATACAACTCTACAAGAGAACATGCAAGTCTAACCATAATAAAAAGTTAAGAAATCACCTCCCTCATGACACACAAAAAATCAAATTAAACCACTAAAAATCCAAACATATACCAATCATCATTCAAACTGATCAATCCACACTAAAGCAAATACAATACAGCACTAATAATCAAAACTCTAAAGCACACTAAATCAAATTACACTGATAACTATGGGTTGCCTCCCATAAAGCGGTTTCTTAACATCATCAGCTCGACAAATGATTCCACCTAGATCAAAATTCCATTTAAGTAATCCTTGATCAATCACTCATTCTTTTCCAGATCTAAGGATTCCTACAAAGTCCTTGAATTTAAAATTTTCTTTCAGCTCTTCCATTTCAAATTGATTCATATCTTTGTTCCTCATATTTCTTTCTAGATTCAATATTCTTCTAGTGATTTTCTCAATTTTTATATTAATATTGTCTTTAAATTTTATAAAAAATGAATCTTTATAAGATACTTCATGATATTCCAAATTTTTTATAAGATTACCTCTAGATAATTTAGATTATGTATCAAGTTCTTCTTGGTTACTCTTTTGTTTAGTGTTGTCATTCAATTCTTCCTCTTGGTACTAAGTAAATAGTAGAGGTGTCTTTCTATATTTATCTTAGTTGAGGAAATAAGTTTTTCTAATTTTGTAGGGATTTTTTCCATTTGTCTTTCAATCTCCTTATCCTCATTTCTCAACTCAAAGTTCTTTTGAAACATACACTCGAATTCTCTTCTAAATATTAGTTCAATAACTTTATGTTGCTCATCATTCATCTCTTTAGGGTTTATCTTAGGGTCACTAGGTAAAACCTCTGGGGGTTCTACATTTAGCTCATCATTTATGCTTAATTAATTGTTCAAATGAATTTTCCTTAATAATTGGGGGACCTTGAGGATAACTCTTTATGTATTAATCTAACTTCCTCTCAATATATGCAACCTAAGAAATTAAAATAGTAAGCATATATTCTTGAAAATTTGCCGCTCTCTTGGGATTTACTCTTTCAAAGATACTAGCATTATAATCCAAATCTGAATATTCATTATATTATTGATCCGCTATTTCTACATTAAATTCATGTAGTCTTTTTTGATTCATCATCCTCCTAAAAGTTCTCTCTAAATCAGAGTCATAAAATCCAAGGTCTGTAGCTCCTGAACTATGCATACAAATTTAAAGACATAACTGATAGGATAGATAACAAAAATATTTTTGTATTTTTAATTCTTTTTGAAATAAACACACAATAACTAAATACACTAGATAAAAATACTATAAATTCCAAATATAAGTCTTACAGGTTTAGATAACATTCTCCTAATGTTCTTCCCAAAGATTCCCCAACAACGACGCCAAAAATTTGATGCGCCCCTAGTGTGTGTTGTTTTTTTACGTGTTTTTTGTCAATTTAAATACGCAGTAATAGTGCCAAAAACTTGACCCTTCCCGTAGTTACACAGTAATCTAGCTTTCAAAATATGGTAAAAAACTTGACCAAATTTATATTAAGTATTTAATGTGCAAGAAAATAAATATTATATAAAATATATAAATTAGTTCACACACTAGTGGTTCTACGCAAGTGCATGTATCGCTTCAAGTAATATAGGGCTTTCCTTATCAATCCTACGAAGAAGCGGGGTAAGAGGTCCTTAGTCAAGTTCTAGTCAACTACTATTAATTTTTAGTTTGAAAGATTGATTTAAGTAGTTTTTCTAACAAGTACTCCTAAATGTAAGTCCTAAGTTTAAAACAACTAATAACTATTCCTAAATGAAAAAAATTAATTCTAAAAATAACCCTTTTTGGATGGATTAGTTTGGAGAATTTTGGGATGTTAAAAATTTCTATTCTTATGTAGTGAATTAGATAATGTAAAAGAATGAGATGCACTAAATATTGGATGTGCAAAATAAGAGCAACTTTAATTCTCCACCCTCAGTCAAGTGTTATAGAGAATCATTAGCTAATCTTAGGTTTAGTCTCTAAATCCAATGTTAGGTTGGGAGGATACTGACACTCACTCCAGAGCTCCCAATATATATATATATATATATATTCTTATTTATTTGCACTCAACCCCGATGAACTTCACCATCCATGGAATTTGAATGTGGTTCCACTTTGTTGAGAATTACATAGCCCTCTCGATTCTCAATTCAATTACAACGAATTTTAACACTACAACGGGCTCTTATTGTAATGTAAAGGAAGTGAAAGTAAAAAACCATCACATTTATAATCAAAACTTCTTCTAGCAAGCATCCCAATATCCTAAACATCAATCTTACTCATTACTAAATAAAAGTAAAAGGAAAACAATGATATAATCTTCTCATTCCACAATTTCCTAATAAAAGAAAAGAGTAAGAAAGATACATTACAAAGCACAAAGAAAACACAATGGAAAACTTATTTTCATTAAAGAAAATCTACTTGATAAGTGTTTAAAAAATCATAAGATAATGAAGAACACAATACTTAGTTTTTTCCCCTTGAAAGAAAGATAAAAATCTCTCCCACAAAGTCTTCCACTGATACATGCAATGCTAGTACATCTCCTTACAGATTCTCACAAAATCCCCTCTCCAATCTCTCCAAAAAGTAAAAATCTATATTTCTACTCTTATTCTGAGATCTATAAACATTCTCTATATTTTTCACTCACACAAACCTTTTTCTGACATAAAATCACTCTATTATAGTGTAGGGACTAGTTTCTTAAGAGATGCCTTAAGCAACCTTCCAAAAATCATCAAAATTCAATATATATGGAAAAATAACCATCCCTAGTGCCGTTGAGGCCATTTTTGGGCACTGTCGGTGCCGTTTCTCGTAGCTCTCTGGACTCTGGCGCTGTCAGCGCCACTTTGCAGCAGCTCCACCATTTTGCTCTGTTTGGCTCCGTTTTAGCATCATTTTGCCCCATTTTAGTTGCGTTGCATTCCTAACATATATACCTAAAATATAAGCATGAATGAAGCCTTTCTTTAGAGTGTAATTTCATTCAAAAATATGTGAGAAGTGAGAATTATATTTAGTACATAAAGTCATATCAAAATGTGTCATGCCAAAATTTTCTTTCTTGCTCGTTTTAGCTCCAAATTGCACCGTTTTTGCTTCTTTTTAACCAAAAGTCCATTACTTGTATCTGAAGCCAAAAACATGTAGAATACCTTCCTTCAAAGTGCAATATCACCTAAGATGAGTATAAAATATAGGTTTAAAAATGTATATATTTTTGGTGCGTCACTGCAACCCGCCTCCACCATTTTCAGAAGATCTTCTTCCTTCTGGCCGATCATTTTTTGACCTCTCCACCTTGCAGTCATACCTAGACAGTCTACCTCCTCACCAAAATTGCCCCATTCTAGCACGCAACTCCAGATTTTGTGCATTTCTTCTTGCTTTTCTTGTTCGGGTTGCATGCTATCGATGCACCACCTCCTCCACTTCATCGCCTCGCATTTCTGGCGATCGGACACCTCATCGAAACACCTAGAAGTCACTAGAAAGTGAGTGACATTGATATTAGAGGAGGTACAAGGCCCTTCCACCTTGCGAGAAAGGCCTCCACCGACACTTCTTCTTGTCAGCATTCTTGTGGGTTCTCCTCTTTTGTCGGCGTCGAGCAACCCTTCTCGAAGGTACATATCAGTCATATTTTCATATGAATAAAAGCTTATTTTTGGGTACTTATATACCTCATGTACTCCCATCTTCATCCATTGCGAGGCATACTGGCGCACAGACCGGACATCGCTAGGGTTTGTCAGAAATGTGAGCTCTCCTTTAGCATAAAGAGAACGCGTGTGCAACCATCATGGTGGTCAGATCCCCTAAAATTTTAGCCAGCCTTAAGATTATTGGTGTCTAGGCGTGTGGGTTTTATTGCCAACATAGGGTGTGTGTCAGTGTGGATTGGCGTGATAACATACCTACGTGATGGATCGTTGGATTTGTTAGAGCTAGCCTTTAGCTTAGGATTTTCCGTGCATAGCCAACACCCTCTGTAGAGCCGAGTGTCGCCCCTTTATTGTGAGCCTTAGCACAATTCCTGATGGGTCGGAGTCCCTCACTCCCTTTGCTTTGGGATCCCTAGCTTTACTTTAAGAAGTTGGGACGTCAGACTTTTCAAAGTGAGAGAAGCTTTGTAGTTGGCTCACTTTGCAAAGTCAGGAGGAGTTCGCAAGATAGGAAAAGCTTTGTAGCTATCCTATTTCACGACGCCATGGAGAGTTTCCACCTCAGAGGTCCCGAGAGGAACTCCTCACATTTTCTTACTAGAGCAAGAGGTGACGATGTTGCACATCCAAGAGTCTAAACCTTAGGTTTCCCTAGTGAGGTCGCTAGCATGACCCTAGTTAGTTACCTGCATGTCTGCTTGATTTGGATTGCATTGCATTTTTTGCACGGAGCACACGAGCTCTTCACTTTGCTCTAACCGGACGGCCCGGCCAGGTGAGCACTTCAATTAGCTCCAACCAGTCACCCTGTTCTGATGAGCATCTCACTTTGCTCTGACCGGACACTCCGGCTCGGTGAGCATCTCACTTTGGCTCGACCTGCTGCCCCAGCCAAGTTGACTAATTATTTTGGTTCAACTGGCCACCACGGCATGGTTGACCAACCACTTGCACCACTGCATGTTGCTTGTGCACATATGCATGGTTGTTTGCATGTTCACCTACCTTTTTGCATATCCAGGTGACTGCCTCCACGACACCATTTTTTTGGGCCACTCGTCACAACACGCCCATCCCTTTTGTTCACTGCCGCTTTGGCTTACCTTCTTCAGGGCACTGTCACCACGACGAACCCATCTCTTTTGGCCACTATTGTTTCAGGACACCTTCGAGTTGGTGCCTGTACGATACGCCCATCCCTTTTGGTCACTTCCACTATGGCACACCAATTTGTTCAGGTCGCTGTCTCTACGACATGGCCATCTTTTTTCAAGACACTGTCCTATGGTACACTCATCACTTCTGTCACATGATTGTTTGCACTTGCATTTGCATGTTTACATGGATAACAAGCCAGGCTTGTTAGGTGAGTGACCCCGTGTCGATTGTTATGCCTTAAAGAGCATTGCTTGCTGGGTTTTCCCAATTTTTAAAGTGAGTTAAGTCATCGGGATTGACACGAGTATGACTGTGCTAAAGATCTAATAAATCTAACTCGTGTCACCCCTTATTGACCTCATTTTTGGTTGAGGTCTAGTTTTCCTCTTTGGTAGCCTAGAATCTAGCCATAGAACTTTCCTGTTGAATATTCCTAGAAAACTAGAAAAGGAACCATCACCATTAGAAATTCTAAACCCTTATTTGCTCAACTTGAAGTTCCACATGTTGGTCCTATCCTTTAGCACTTAGTAGGTGGGGTCAGTATGGAGGAGCTCAAGGAAAGTCCCCCATTAGATGGGTAGACCTTAGGACTAACCCTGAGTGATCTGGTTTTTGTGGGGCTAACTTGCACACACTACACTTTTTCACTTACCCCAAACACTACGACCCCTTAAGTTGGTCTCTTGACTCATTTTGAAGAGCTCATATAGATAAACCTATACCCCTATCTTTAGCTAAGAGGGGTAGAACAAGCATATTAAGACTCCAAAATGAGTCCCCATATGGCTTCTATTATTACTGGCCCATTTTGGCCCAAACTCACCAAATTACTAAAATACCCCTACAACCCTAATTTTTCCATAATTACCCAAAATACCTAAATATTTCCAAAAATCATCTCAAACCACTCACCACTACCTACATTGACCAAAATTCACCAAAATTACCAAATTTCCAAAATATCCCCAAAAATTGCCAAATTACCAAAATGCCCTTCATGACCTAAAAATTCTAAAAATTCCAAAAATTCCCAAAAAAATACAACTTCTTGAAAATATAACAAAATCCAGCAAAACTGCTCGACAAAATCAAAACATTTTGGGAAACTTGTGTAACTCGAGAAAGCTAGAAGAAGCTTGTATAAAAGAACAATGAAATCTATCCAGAACTCCATTCTAGCAATATGTAATGGCCCATAAATCCGTCCAACACATGCAATCACATGCTCCTATATAAGCGTAAATGTGCAACTAAAGAAATGAATTAATAGAGGGCAAAGTATAAAAACCATTTGCATTGTTAGATTAAGCATCAAAGCAAGCCCCATTCCAGTTAACAGGGAGTGCATATATGAGGGGGTGCATGGCTTTGCAAGCCAGTTTACAGGAGTGTTACCATCCAAAAATATAAAACTCATTTACACTGTTAGATTCAGCTTCAAAGGAAGCCTGAAAGCCCCATAGAAATGTACCAAACAACATTACCAAGCTTTCCCCACTATATATTGCAAAGCACAAGTACAATATAAGAGAAGAAATAAAATTGTATGCAAATGACCCAAGCATTATAAACAAGTACAATATAAGAGCTTTCATCACTGACCTCCAAAGCACAAGGACAATATAAGAGCTTTCACCACTGATCTCCCAAGCATTATAAAAAATTCTACATATATGCAATATCTCTGGCATGTATGTAAATGGCCAACTATAAATAGCTATGATTCTGCATAAATGGATCTAGACAAAATTCAAATAATGCCCTACACCATAGATATCTTGCAACTTATCTCAACACCAACACCATATACATAGGACTCCAAGGCCAATAAATTCCCCATTATACAATTAAAGAGATTTTTCAAAGAATTTGGTGTTTTATATGTAAATGACCCATTATATATTTTCTAACTAAAGAACATAGTAATTCAGAAAAAGAGTGGTATTTATTTAAAGGCCCCATTATATTATAGAGTGGTATGTATGTAAATCCCCCATTATATTTTCTTGTAACAGTGAATAGGATTTGAATGGGAAATGAAGTGGCAGGCATGTAAACCCCCCTTATATTTCTTCTCTAAAAATCATAGGAATTAAAAATATTTCCATGCATTACAATCCAAAAATAGATCCCAAGCACTCCAAAATTCCAATATTGCAATTCCAACATTTCAAACCATGAAATTTTATCATCGAAATAGGAAGAAGAAAGTAGTTACTTCAAAATTCATTAATTTTGTTCAGCCCTTTCTTCTTTCAATAGGAACAGTAAATACTCACAAAATAATATAACATGTGAAGTGTGATCATCCAAATGGATGAGCAATAGTTACACTAAGCAAAATACTAAAAAGTTATGTTCAGATCACCCATCCAAAACACCAGAAGGTAAAATATAAAAAAAAAACCCATTCAAAAATTTAGATCTAGCATCTAACATTCCGTAGAAATTTCATCTAACTTTCCAAACAAATAGTGATTCATCCAAACAAAAATACAATGAGGCACAAGTGAAGGGTCAAAAGCATGCCTCATTTGAGGTGGGAAAATAGGAGTTCGTTAGGAGGGCAAGGGTGAGGGAGAGCAAAAGTTGGAATAGTACCTAATTTGTGTCCAAAGTTGCAAGGAAGATGAAGCTGAGGGCGAGGGTGAGGGGAGCAGAGAGGGGCACGAGAGGAATTCCTTCACCCTAACGCATGAAGCTAACGCTAGACACAACCACTTCCCAGCATATGAATCTATTAACATTATTTTCCAATTGCATTGAAGCGGCACAAAAAATTTGGTGAGAACGTGTTTTCCAAACACGATAGCGGTGTTTTCATACTTCCACTACTCCCAATAAGTTGCCCAAAACAAGCCCTAAATTATTTAGAAAATGTTATGGAATATTGTGAAGAGACTAATCTAGTATTTAACTAGAAAAAATGTCAATTTATGGTTGTAGGAGAAATTATTCTAGGTCCTAAAATTTCAGAACATGGCATAGAAGTAGATCCTGTAAAAATACAGGTTATATCGAACTTACCTCCACCAACCACAATAAGAGGAGTTAGGAGCTTTTTAGGATAAGCTATTTTATAGAAGATATATTAAAGGTTTTTCAAAGATTACAAAACCTTTATGCCAAATCTGGAAAAAGATACAAAATTTGACTTTGATCAAGATTGCCTTAAAGCCTTTAAAACTTTAAAGAAAAAATTGATCACTGCTTCTATAATTGTTTCACCTGATTGGGAGAAGCCTTTTGAATTAATGTGTGATGCTAGTGATTATGCAATTGGGGTTGTTTTAGGGCATAAATATGATAATATTTTTAAAGTTATATATTATACTAGTAAGACTCTTAATGATGCTCAAATTAGTTACATTACCACTGAAAGAGAGTTATTAGCTATTGTGTATACTTTTGACGCAAGAGTTTGATTATGTGTTAGTCGATATAAAAATGATTGATAATAAAATTGCTGATCATTTGTCTAGGCTATTGACAGTGACTTTATATATGTTTAAAAATACAAGAATTTGATACTGCTGCTAGAAGATTTAAATCTCCGGCAACGTACGCCAAAAACTTGATAACGGTTATAGATTTGATAAAGATGTGTATAAAATATTCAATAATTTCAAAGTCACACTTATAAACGTAAGTATACGCATCGCTCAAGTAATACAAGGCTCTAATGGAGTTCTGGATATTGATCCCACAGGGAGTAATATTAGAGGCTACGAACTAAGATTTTAAAAAATCAATACTTAATCACAACAATATAATTCAAATTGCATATTTGTCATAAATAGAAAATTGAAATAAAAATGTAATTTTAAAAAATTCTTAATTAACTAATTATAATAATAAAGTTTCTAATGTAAAGTTCAATATATAAGAAAGCATTCTTCTCCTTGTCAAGAAATTTAAGTGAATGGATAAAGTGAATAAGTTCAAATTGTATTGTGCCAAATAGGAGCAAACCTATTCTTTACCCTTTGGTCCAGGAATAAAGAACATTCACTAATCCTATGCTTGGTTACTGAATCTGCGGCTAGGTTGGGAGGATACCAGCTTTCACTTCAAAGCTCCCACGTTCCCCTCGCCTGAGGACTAACATCTACACTTCATCACCCAAACAATAGANCAAATTCTATTAATAAAGTTTCTAATGTGAAGTTCAATATATAAGAAAGCATCCTTCTCCTTGTCAAGAAATGTAAGTGAATGGATAAATTGAATCAGTTCACGTTGTATTGTGCTAAATAGGAGCATACCTATTCTTTACCCTTTGGACCAGGCTTAAAGAACATTGACTATTCCTATGCTTGGTTACTGAATCTACGGCTAGGCTGGGAGGATACTGGCACTCACTTTGGAGCTCTCACGTTACCCTTTCCTGAGGGCTAACAACTACACTTCAGTACCCAAACTATAAGACCAAATTGACAATTTTAGCCTATCACTCTAAAATCTCCAATTCTACGCCCGATAATTTTTATTTCCTTTTTTATTTGCACCTAATGTTTAAGGACTTTGACCTCCCTAAATATTGGATGTAATCTTCACTTTAGTTGTAAAACTCAACATATTTTAACAAATCAATTGACCAGATTGAAAGTAAATTAAGATTGAAGTGAAAAGATTATCACAACTTCCTTAACATTATCACGGCACAACCAATTCAAATCACCATTTCACAAATTATCAAGACAAGGAGAAAGACAGAGAAAACTACTCAGAACTCATGGAGAAGATAAAAAAAACATGGAATTTATATGTAAATCAAAGTCATGCTAACTTCAATAAGTAAATACAACTTATCTCTAATTTCTCCCCAAGCAAACTCCTTGAAGTTCCTTTGAATCTCTTCCTTTCTTTACAACACACAGAATTCTCCTTCGAAGTGGAAAGGAGGAAAAAATCTCTAACTTTCCTTTCACTCTTACAATCCCTCAAAGAATTCCTCGCAATACTAACCGCTCTCTACACTCTAATAGGCACCACAAACAACAAAAAATCAGCGGACACCCCCGGGCACACCCCTTTTTCGGCCTCCAATTTTTTTCTTTTAAAGTTGTAGAAGAGTTTTTGCGTCCCTTAAAAAATCGTCCACATTCAATGCATCTGTTGAGAGAACCGACGTGCCCACCATCGACAACCTCGATGGCGCCGTCAATGGCCTTCTAGAATATTTAATTCTGGACTCTCGGGAAAAACCCATCGTTGGCGCCCAAGATCAAATCTTCATATTTTGGTCCTTTTTGCTCCAAATTCTCTCCTTTTTGCATATTTTTGCTCCAATGACCATGATTCAACATACCTGCAACAAAATATCAAAAATAACTTTTTTTTAAAGTGTTATATCATCAAAATCATTGTAAAATAGGTGTTAAAATCTCAACATATTTTTCTTTCATCAAAATCCCCCAAACTTAACTATTACTTGTCTTCAAGTAATTTTAGTACTACATAAAAGTTATGATCTTCTGTGGTAAAGTTTTAATTCAGAAATACTAATAATTTGATTAAAGTAAATACTATGGTGAGATTTTCAGAAAAATTTCAAGTAATTAAATTAACTTTGTAGGTACAAGTCTATCTAGTCATCAAGTTTAAGACTTCTAGTTTTCTATTCATTTTAAGAATGACTATATGTTGTAATATCAACTCATCNTACATTGTTTATATAAATAAGGCTCATCCCAAAAATATGTTTTTGCATCATGAATGAATTTTCTTTGTTGTTACAGTGTCAGCACAAGTGGTAAAATATCACTCACAATATAGTTAACAATATCAGCGTACCATGATATTTTCCACTCATTAATATTATAAAGTTGTTCATCAGGGAAACTGTCTGTAATTTCATTATCAATGTCGGATAATCCTTGATTTTCTAATCTTGACAAATGATCAGCAATTTGATTATCAGTTCCCTTTCTATCAATAACCACAAGATCAAATT
>JXCR01090815.1:149528-161339 GCA_002079205.1 Phalaenopsis hybrid cultivar | reverse complement strand
TCACCTTTCGATAAGTCTTTCGATGCTTAATCTCTTTTACACTTCTTGCATATTTTTGAATGAGATTACACTTTAAAGGAAGGTTCTTTTCATGCTTATTTTATAGGGTTATCTGTTAGGAACACAACGCAACTGAAATGGGGCAAAACTGAGCTAAAACGGAGCCAAACGAAGCAAAACGGTGGAGCTGCGCAGTCTGCCCGCCGACGGCGCCAAAACGGCGCCGCTAACGGCGAGATTTACCCGAAAAGACCAAAAAATGACAGAAAAGCTTGACGACAACACCCTCGATCTCGCCGACGGTGCCCGGGACGACTATGAACCTACTTTTGGCGGTTATGGGCCGAAATTCAACGTATTGGGACGCTTTTTGAAAGGATTATTGTGGCAACTCTTCAAACTTTATCCCTACACTTTAAAAGAATGAGTTTAGGTTAGAAAAAAAGGATTTGTGTGAGAGGAATGTTAGGAAAAGTGTGGAAAAAGTTTAGGTTTCTTACAATAGGAGTAGAAATGTAGATTTCTACCCTTTTGCAGAGATTGGAGAGGGGATTTTGAGAGAATTTGTAAGGAGATGTTCTAGCATTGCATAAGTCGGCGAGAGACTTTGTGTGAGAGATTTTCTTCTTTCTTTTAAGGGAAGAAGCTAAGTATTGTGTTCTTCGTTATCTTATGATTCTGTAAACACTTATTTAGTGGATTTGCTTTGGTTAAATGAAGTTTCTGTTGTGCATTCTTCGTGCTTTGTGATGAGATTCTCTTACTCTCTCTTCTTGTTTGGAAATAATGGCATGAGAAGATTATGTCATTATTTTCATTTTATTTTTCTTTTGTAATGAGTAGAATTCATGTTTACGATTTTGTGATGCATGTTAGAAGCGGATTTAATTATCAATGTGATGGTTTTTACTTGCACTTTATTTACATTACAATAAAGGTCTGTTGTAGTGTTAAAATTCGTTGTAACTGCATTAAGACCCAAGAGGGCTATGTAATTCTCAACAAAGTAGAACCACATTCAGATTCCATTGATGGTTAAGTTCACGGGAGTTGAATGCAATTAAATAGGGAAATATACTTTGATGGGCGTAGAATTGAAGATTTTAGGGTGACAGACTAAAATCCCCAATTCAGTCCTATTGTTTGAGTACTGAAGCGGAGATGTTAACCCTCAGGCTAGGGGAACGTGGGAGCTCCGAAGTGAGAGCCGGTATCCTCCCAGCCTAGCCACGGATTCAGTAAAACAAGCATAGGATTAGTCAATGTTCTTTATGCCTGGACCAAAAGATAAAGAATAGGATTGCTCCTATTTGGCACATACAATATTTAATTCATCTCATTCCTTTACATTATCCAATTCTTTACATAAGAATAGTAGTTTGTAATATCTCAAAATTCTCCAAACCAATTCATCCAAAAAGGGTTATCTTTAGAATTAATATTTGCATTTAGTTATAGTTACTATCTTTACATTTAACACTTGCATTTAGAAGTAGTTTTTAGATAAAACATCATTTTAATCGACATTCCTAACTAAGGACTAATAGTAGTAGATTAGAATTTCACTAAGGACCTCTTACCTCGCTTCCTTGTGGGATCGATAAACGGGACTCCACTAGAGCCCTGTATTACTTGAGCAATACGTATACTTGCGTTTGAAATTGTGACTTTACAAAATCATTATAAATAATAAATCTGGGTTCATAAATTTTTGTATATAAAAAGTCGCTGTCAGATCCAAAGGCTTCCGAGGTAGCAGTACATTTTCCCAATTTTCATAGGAAACTTGGAACTAACTGTAAAGTGAGAAAATTGTGGAGGGGTGTCCAAGCCCATAAGTTGATACATGAACGATCAGGCCCAAAACGGACTTCACAATTATAGATCCAATGTCGATCGGCAGTCCCCTTTGGATGCAGTTATTCAAAATGGCATTTTCTTTAGAAACTTTATCGATCTTCATTGTCGGTAATAGTTTCGCAGAAATTAAAAAGTGCCAATGTTTCAAAATGGGATTCAGGAGTGTTCCAGAAAAACTAACATACCAGTTTTCTCTTGTTTCCCGAGTCGTCAGTTTCGTCCGTTAAATATTGGTAAATCTCATTCATCTGGTTTCTCGTTGGGACGAAATTGGAATAGTGGCAAACAGGAACATTCTCTATCATGTATAATTTGTTGATCCATGCAGGAGTGAAAGTAATTCATCTCCCTCCCACATAAACAACTCCTTGGTTTATTCCATGCAAATTTGCATAAAATTCTTTCACCACAGGAACCACCAAGGCGGCAGTAGTGTAGCACAACACTTCCCATCTTTGTCGCACTATCGTTTCTTCAATATCCATCGTGGGATTATTCAATCCGCAATTTACGAATCCTCGTTCATTGATTAATCTTTTCTTCGTCAGAAACTTTTTTAAGATTCGCTGCGCTTCCACACTAATAAACTTTCGCCGATTGAAAACTCGCATTCTGGGAATATCAGGGGAATTGGACGCCATAAGAATGAAATTGGTAGAGTTTCACTTTGTTTTTGGAGGGAAAATATGAACTAGAAATCAAATTTTTTAGTTTAAAAAGACAATTCCCGCCCAAAAACTGCCATTTGAACCCAAGTAACCGCCATTTTGCCGATCTTGCCGTCGGTGGGGTCGATGGCGTCGTCGGCGTGCCTCTGTATCAATTTTGTCTAGACTCTTGGGAAAAACCCACTGTCGGCGGCATCGAGGGTGCCGTCGGCGCCCAAGGAAAAATTTTCACAGTTTTGCTCTGGTCCGAATGCATTCCAATTTTTCTTCATGGATCCAATTTGTAAGATGTTTCAAGGGTAAATAAGACTAGTAGAACTTAATACTACCACAAACTAATGATAATTTCAAATAAAAACTACTATAATCGCAATAAAAGTAAAGATAAACATGGGTTGCATCCCATAAAGCGCTTGGTTTAACATCGTCAGCCCGACNCTATCTAGTCATCAAGTTTAAGAGTTCTAGTTTTCTATTCATTTCAAGAATGATTATATGTTGTAATATTAACAAACTTAGAATATTCAAATGGTAGGACCTTTATGAGAACACTACTAGTAGAGATGTTAATCCATAAATATAAGTTCAGGAATGTATTTAGGTTTTCCCTTTAGGTAGGTCCAGTCCAAGAATGACTATATGTTGTAATATTAAGTCACTTAGAATATTCAAATGATAAGAACTTCATGAGAACACTACTAGTAAAATTAAGTCACTTAGAATATTCAAAAGATAGGAACTTCATGAGAACTCTACTAGTAAAAGATATAGATGTTGTAATATCAAGTCACTTAAAATATTCAAATGATAGAAACTTCATGAGAATATTACTATTAAAAGATGATATTCTATAAATATAAGTTCAGGAATGTAATTAGGTTTTCCCTTTAGAAAAGATCTAATCCATAAATATAAGTTCAGGAATGTATTTAGGTTTTCCCTTTAGGTAGGTCGAGAGATGTTAATCCATAAATATAAGTTCAGGAATGTATTTAGGTTTTCCCTTTAGGTAGGTCCAGTCCAAGAATGACTATATGTTGTAATATTAAGTCACTTAGAATATTCAAATGATAAGAACTTCATGAGAACACTACTAGTAAAATTAAGTCACTTAGAATATTCAAAAGATAGGAACTTCATGAGAACTCTACTAGTAAAAGATATAGATGTTGTAATATCAAGTCACTTAAAATATTCAAATGATAGAAACTTCATGAGAATATTACTATTAAAAGATGATATTCTATAAATATAAGTTCAGGGGTTTTCCCTTTAGGTAGGTCCAAGTGAAGCCAATTTTTTATTAGGCATCTCCTCAAGCTTCACCTCACTTATATATGTTTTTTCATTTGGATTGCTTTCAATCCTATATATTTTAATTTTCTTTTCTGGGATTATTGTCAATCCTTTCTTTTTCTTTTTCAAGTGAGAATTACTAAATCTGGATAGCCTTTAATGATTTTGAACATCACCTTTCTTTTCCTAAATTTGAAACTCAAAACATTCCTTTACCTTATAAGTATTTCATAGTTTTTAAATCATTTAGCCCCAATCTTTTCTTCTCAAATGAATTTCTAAGATTCTTAATATTTCAAAATATAGTTTTCCTTACTTTGAATAGTTAACTATAGTCTTATTCTCTTATATTAAATATATTAATCTACAAAATTAATTTTCCTTACAAAAATATTACTTTAAATCTACCATAATATTTAAATATCTACAAAATATAGTTATCTCAATTAAATTCACTACAAAAAATCATATTAATAATTTTTGAAAATATTTAAATTAAGAACATATAACAGTTAATCTTTTTCTTCCCTCCCCCAAACTTAAATTTTTCATTATGGAAGGATACAGGTGGAAAGAAAATTTCTAAATATAAATCATACGTTAATACTTTAGGCATTTTCATCATTCTGCAGTTCCTTCTTAAAATTTTTACTTCAACTGGTCTGTAATATTAGGAGCTTTCTATAAATATAAATCATTAGAGAATTTGTTGGGTAAAAAAATTTTGAAATAATTACAAAAATAAATATTGTACAAACAATATTTCACTAACACATCACAATACTAAATAAAAATAATTACAAATACATCACAATGCAAAAAAAATCACATCACATTACACTAACACATCACAATACTAAATAAAAACAATTACAAATACATCACAATGCAAAAAAAAAAAAATCACATCACATTACAATTTTACAAAGTACTAATCAAAGTCTTTTATAACTACACATGCAAATTTCAAACTACCACACTAAACATTTATAGCAATAATTAAAAATTATCCAAGTGCAAACATAAAATAAAATATAGAATAAAATGAAAGTACAAACAAACATACATCTATCTCTATTAAAAAACCACAAAACAAAAGTACATCAATCACTATCATATATCAAAATTCCATACTATATCTTTGTCTCCCTGGTCAGCAGGTGGATTAGGTTGATACTGAGTATAACGGGAGCATTCAAAAAAAGTAACATCAGTCTCACCTCTGTAGCGTCGGGCCTCAGCTTCGTAGTAAGCTATTTTGAATTCAGAATGCCCTCTATAGGTACTCACTATCATAATCATGTCTACGTTCTAATCCCCCAATTCTTTCATTTATTTTCTCTATAATCTTCTGCTGTAAGGTTAACTCATTCATTAAATCATTAAGTGTAGGGTAACTAGAGGAAGGAAGGTCATAACTAGTAGAGGGAATATCTCTACTAGTAAAAGGTTCTTTACTCCTACTCCCATATCTCCATCTTTCATGAGATTCATACGTTTTTAAATTAGCTTTACTAATGGGTTTCATAGGGTAAAACAATTCTTCATCATCTCCAGCTTCAACTCCAGAAAGTTGGCAAAGTGCATAAATGAGGCCAGGATGTCCCAGACCTCCACTTGATTCAATCCTTGTCATGGTCAATATATTCTTATGAATAATTCTCCCCACATTTATAGTTTGATTGTTCTGAATACAAAAATTCAGAATAACTCTATCTCTTGTTACCTCATTATGGTGATAGGTAGGTAACAGTAGAGGAAATAAAATAGTGCCATGCTTTAGATGTGGTATTCAACATAGAAGCAGAAAAATTTACCCGTTTCATTGCTTTATCTTCCATGTCCCTTTCTCATCAGTGAGAAAGTTAATGTCATTGTTCAGTGGGCCTTCCATCGTACTGAAGGTTTCATAATTGCAAATATAGGAGTCTGGGACTTCATGAAATGAGTGGATGCGGGCGGCACTAAACTTAACAGAAAACCCTCTTACTTGAACGGTTCCATCCTCAGAATAGAACACATTCACATATAATTCTTTCACAACATTGACAACAGCCTTATTGGTGGTATAACAGAAATTTTCCCACCATCGTTTGGTAATAACTTGTTCAACTTCTCCTCCTGAACTCTCAAAAACACAATCTTGTATATATTTCTTTCCTTGAAATATTGAAGTAAATCTCGACTGAGCCTTCGCATTGATGAAGCAAGACTCGTTAAACTCAAGTAGCCTCTTTTGTCACGGAGCCATTTCAATCTAATAATAAAAAATTCCAAAATATACTTCAAATACTCAAATAATGGCTTCCAAGAGTAAATATAAGAGTTCAAAACTAAGTTCCATGAATTTCTTCCAAATATTTTCTCCACATCCTTAATTTTTTTGAATCTTTCAATGTGGAAGAAATTCAAGGTGAAAATCAAATATTTTTAGGTTGGAGTGAAGCACTTACCAAGATATGATAAAATCTGGTGTCTAAATGCTTTGAAATAGCCCCAAATTCAAGATCTTCAAGCCCTAGATCAAAATTTTCGTGTTTTAAGAGGAGGGGATGATGAATAGTGGTGGTTGTCTGGTCAAAATCGTAGTTAAAAGTGGTTTTTTGAGATCTTGCCATCGGTGAGCTCTATTGAATTAAATAGCATAAGTCTCGGGAAAAATCCACCGTCGGCGGCATCAATGTTGCCATCGGCGAGATTTTCAAAATTGGTTCAATTCCCAGATTTTTGTGATTTGATCAATTTCAAGACTCAATGACATTCGTTCAATCATTCTAGACATAAGTTTTAAGTGATTAAATGATGTACTAACACAAATAAACATTCACAACACAAAACATCACAATTATATATAAAATCTAAGGGTTACAATACACGTTACACGACACAGATAAGTTTGGTATTTTCTCAACCTTAATACATCAATTCAGCGTCGCAATTCAATCTACAACACTCTAAATGTTGAAAACAACTATTCTATGCTCAATCTCAACTATATTGAGATCTAAAAGCAATATTCAAAAGTGAAAAAAACACATAAGTTCAAATCAAATCACACACATAGACATATAGGTAGTAAAGTAAATCTACTACTCTTCTGATTCACTGCTTGTTTCTCCTCTGATATCACCCATCAATTGAACATGAATGAAGAGGTTATAGAAGGGTTGGTATGGGAATTCTTCAGTAGAGTCATCTTCTATCAATCCCATCTTTCTCATCACTCGTATCAAGCTTCCTTTGATATATCTAGAGTGATAAAAATGCTCATTCATCCTTCAGTCTAGATGATAAAAAAAATCAGAGATATTGTTAATTGCATTCATGACATTTTGTACCTCTTTCTCTAGTTTCTTGATTTTGCATAGGATCACTAGTGTCTTGTCCGGAACTAAAGGCTGAATAGGAAGTGAATCCTGAGACAATTGATCCACAATAATAGTCATATCATTCTCATCTTCATTGGTTGGGAACTTCTCAGTGGGTCCAAAGGCTTCCATGGTAGAAGTACATTTTCCCAATTCTCATAAGATACTTGCAACTGACTGCAGAGTAATAAAATTGTTGAAGGACGTCCAAGCCCATAAGTTGATCCATGAACGATCAGGCCCAAAATAAACTTCATAATTATCGATCTAATATCAATCAGTAGTCCCATTTGAATACATTAATTCAGAATAGTACTTTCTTTGATAACCTTACCAATACTCATCGTCGGTAATAATTTTGCAGAAATGAAGAAGTGCCAGTGTTTAGAAACGGGGTTTAGAAGTGTAGCAGAGAAACTAACATACCTGTTTTCTCTCATTTCTCAGTCTTTAGTCTCGTCCGTCAAACATTGGTAGATCTCATTCATCAGATTTCTTGTCGGGACAAAGTTGGAATAATGGCAGACAAAAACATTCTCAATCATATATAACTCATTAATCTGTGCAGGAGTAAAATTTATCCATCTACCTCGCACATAGACGACTCCCTGGTTGATTCTCATTCACCACAGGAACGACTATGACGGTTGTAGTGTAGCACAACACTTCCCATCATCGTCGTACAACCATCTCTTCAATTACTGTCGAAGGATTGTTCAATCCTCGATTCACGAACTCTCTTTCTTTGATTAATCTCCACTTTGTCAGCACTTTGTTGAAGATTTGTTGCACCTCGGAACTAATGAACTTTCTTCGATTGAACACTCGAAATCTAAGGTTTTCAGTGGAATGGGAAGCCATAGGGATAAATTTGGTGGAGTTTCAATTCATTTTCGGGGTAATACGAATTTAAGAATTGAGTTTGGAAGTTTATAGGGAGTAAATCCCTCCAAAAATTGTCATTTCAAACTCCGGAAAACGTCACCTCGCCGTTCTTGCCATCGGCGGCGTCGATGGCACCATCGGCGAGCCTGTAAAATTAATTGTCTGGACTCTCGGGAAAAACCCGCCGTCGGCGGTGTCGAGCCCACTGTCGGTACCTAAGGCAAAAATTTACAGTTTTGCTCTGGTCCAAATGCATTCCAATTTTCTCTATGGATTCAATTTTATGATGATTCAAGGGTAAATATGAGTTGGTAAAGTTCAATTCTACCACAAATTAACGATAATTTTTAACAAAAACACTATAATCGCAATAAAAATAAAGATAACTATGGGTTGCCTCTCAAAAAGCATTTAGGTTAACGTGGTCAGCCCGACCTATTCAAATATTATTCAGGTTGACTAACAATTAAAACCTCTTTAAAATTTGGTCTTTTACCTTCAAAATATGGCTTTAATCTGTGTCCATTTACTTTAAATCTATTCTCATTCTTTTGATCTTCAATTTCAACAGCTTCGTAAGTATAAACTCGAGTCACAATAAAGGGTCCAAACCAATGAGACTTCAATTTTCCAGGGAATAACTTCAGTCTTATATTGTAAAGCAAAACTTCTTGTCGTGGTTCAAAGTCCTTTTGGTTAATCTTCCAATCATGCCATAACTTTAGTTTCTCCTTATAAATTCTATCGTTATCATAAGATTTATTTCTTAATTCCTCCAATTCGTTCATCTAGAACAATCTCTTCTCACCAGCATCTTTTAAATTATAATTGAATTCTTTAATCGTCTAATATGCTTTATGCTCCAGTTCTACTTTTAAGTGACAAGTCTTTCCAAAAATTAGCCTGTAAGGAGTCATTCCAATAGGAGTTTTATAAGTAGTCTTATAAGCCCATAATGCAGTATCCAGTCTAGTAGACCAATCAACTCTACTAGGGTTTACAGTCTTCTCAAGTATTTGTTTAATCTCTCTATTAGAAACTTCAGCTAACCCACTGGTTTGAGGGTGATAGGAAGTAGAGATTCTATGAATAACATTTAACTTTTCTGGCAATCTCTGAATGTATTTATTCCTGAAATGGGATCCTTCGTCAGTGATAATCACTCTCGAGAAAAATATTAAATTTTTTGTCAATCTCTGAATGTATCTATTCCTAAAATGGGATCCTCTGTTAGTGATAATCATTCTAAGCATTTCCATATCTAGTGAAAATGGGATCCTCCATCAGTAATAATCATCCTAGGCATTCCGTATCTAGTAAAATATTTTTCATTAACCTCCGTCAGTGATAATCATTCTAGGCATTCCGTATCTAGTGAAAATATTTTTTATTAAAAATCTCGAACACTTTTAGCGTCACAACGAGGTAAATCTTGTGCTTCAATCCACTTTGAAACATAGTCTACCGCAACTAATATGTATAAGTTCCCATATGAAGGGTTTAGCGCCACCAGCGAGGTAAAGCTTGTGCTTCAATCCACTTAGAGACGTAGTCTACTGCAATTAATATATACAAGTTCCGAGGGTAAATCTTGTGCTTCAATCCACTTAGAAACGTAGTCTACTGCAATTAATATATATAAGTTCTCTTGTGCTTCAATCCCACTTAGAAACATAGTCTACTGCAATTAATATATATAAGTTTTCAAATGAAGGAATAAATGGTTCCATAGAAACGTAAAATCTTGAAACACTTTTAGCGTCACAACGAGGTAAGGCTTGTGCTTCAATCCACTTTGAAATGTAGTCTATTGCAATTAATATGTATAAGTTCCCAGATGAAGAAATAAATGGTCCCATGAAAGCCAATCCCCAAACATCAAAGATCTCAACTTCTAACATGAAATTCAGAGGCATTTCATTTCTTTTAAATATATTGTCTGCTCATTGACATCGATCACAAGTTTTTATATATCTATAAACATCTCTAAATATGGTAGGCCAATAAAATTCAACTTCTAATATGAAATTCAGAGGCATTTCATTTCTTCTAGATATATTACCTACTCGTTGACATCGTTCACAAGTTTTTATATATCTATAAACATCTCTAAATATAGTAGGCCAATAAAATCCAGCTTGCCATGAAATTCAGAGGCATTTCATTTCTTCTAGATATATTGCCTACACGTTGACATCGATCATGTTTTATGTATCTGTAAACATCTCTAAAGAGAGTAGGCCAATAGAATTCAGCTTGTAAAATTTTAGTTTTATCAGTTTCAAAATGTCCTCCAAATTCAGAATCATGACATTTCTAAATAATTAGTTTAGTTTCTTCATAAGGTACACATCTTCTCATAATAAGATCCTTACATTGTTTATATAAATAAGGTTCATCCCAAAAATATGCTTTTGCATCATGAATGAATTTTCTTTGTTGTTGCAATTTCAGCATAGGTGGAAAAATATCACTTACAATATAATTGACAATATCAGCATACCATGGTATTTTCCACTCATTAATATTATAGAGTTGTTCATCATGAAAACTATCCGTAATTTCATTGTCGGTGTCACTCAATAAATGATAAGCAATTTGATTATCAGTTCCCTTTCTATTAATAACCATCAAATTCTTGCATCAAAAGTATCCATCTAATCAACCTTGGTTTGACATCCTTCTTTTGCATAAGAACAAATGATCAATAATTTGATTATCAGTTCCCTTTCTATCAATAACCACAAAATCAAATTCTTTCAAAAGTATCCATCTAATCAACCTTGGTTTGGCATCCTTCTTTTGCATCAGATATTTAATAGTAATCCATCTAATTAACCTTGGTTTGGCATCCTTCTTTTGCATCAGATATTTAATAGCAGAGTGACCATTAACCTTGGTTTGGCATCCTTCTTTTGCATCAGATATTTAATAGCAGAGTGATCAGTGTGCGCAATACATTTAGTCCCAATTAAATAAGATCTTAATCTGTCAAAAACATACACAATAGCCAGTAACTCTTTTTCAGTAACAATGTAGTTAATTTGAGCGTCGTTAAGAGTTTTACTAGCATAGTATATAACCTTAAAAATCTTATCATACCTTTATCCAAGAACAACTCCAATAGCATAATCACTAGCATCGCACATCTGTTCGAATGGTTTCTCCAAGTTAGGTGAAACTATTATAGGAGTTGTGATTAGCTTTTCTTTTAATAACTCAAAGGCATTTAAACAGTCTTCAGTAAACTCAAATTTCTTGTTTTTTTCTAAAAGTTGGCATAGAGGTTTGGTAATTTTTGAAAAATCTTTAATATACTGCTTGTAAAAACCAACATGTCTAAAAAAACTTCTAAACCTTCTTACATTAGTAGGAGGTGTTAATTTAGATATAACTTGAATTTTTTCAGGGTCTACTTCCATGCCATCTTCCAAAATTTTATGCCCTAACACAATTCCTCCTGCAACCATAAATTGATATTTCTCCCAATTTAGAACTAAATTAGTTCTTTCGCATAACTCTAAAACTTTTTCAAGATAATTTAAGCATGCATCAAATGATGTTCCAAATACAGAGAAATCATCCATAAATACTTCTATTCCATCATCAATTAACTTACTAAATATAGACATCATACATCTTTGAAATGTTGCAGGTGCATTACATAATCTGAAAGGCATTCTTTGAAAAGCAAAAGTTCCAAAAGGACTAGTAAATGTTGTCTTTTCTTGATC
>JXCR01090815.1:118615-141634 GCA_002079205.1 Phalaenopsis hybrid cultivar | reverse complement strand
TCTTTCCTGGTAGCAGTGTTTAATTTTCTATAATCAATGCAAATACGCCACCCAGTAACTTGTCTGATAGGTATTATTTCATTATTTTCTTTTGTTTCAACAGTCACTCCTCCTTTCTTCGGAACACAATGAATAGGCTTACCCACACACTATCTGAAATAGGATATATAATTCCAGTGTCTAACCATTTCAAAATTTCCTTCTTAACTACTTCTTTCATCATCGGATTTAATCTCCTTTGTGGATCAACTCTTGGTTTATATTGTTCATCTAATATAATTCTGTGCATACAGATTGAAGGACTGATTCCCTTAATATCAGCTAAGGTCCAACCAAAAGCTTTCTTATATCTTTTTAATGTATCTAACAGTCTTTGCTCTTGCAGATCATTTAATTCTGAAGATATAATAACAGGTAATGTAGATGAGTCTCCTAAAAATACATACTTCAAGTGGCTAGGCAATACTTTCATCTCAAGTTCAGGTGGTTTTATAATTGATGGAAATAGATTTTTATCAGCATTTTCCGTAATATCCAACATCTCAAATCTTTCCTGAACATAATATAATTCTTCATTTTCTAATTCGTCCAAAATAACTTCTCACTCTTTTCAAATTGTTCCTTTTCTACAAAATTTTCTTCTCCTTCAAAATGCTTTTTATCTTCAAAATGTTCTTTAAAATGTTCATTCAGTAGATGTTCAATAATTTCCATGCGAAATCATTCATTATCTCTTTCAACAGTAGGGTATTTCATAGATTTCGCAATGTTAAAAGTCACTTCTTGATCATTAACTCCCATAGTTAATTCTCCTTTTTGAACATCTATCATAGCTTTTCCAGTAGCTAAAAATGGCCCTAAAATAATAGGTATTTCTTTATCTTCCTCCATATCTAAAACAATTAAATCCACAGGAAAGATAAATTTATCCACTTTTACTAACACATCTTCTATAAGTCCCTTAGGATATGTAACTGAATGATCCACTAATTGTAGAGTTTCAAAAGTAGGTGAGACTTCTCCTAATCTTAATCTTTTGAAAATTGATAGAGGCATAAGATTAATGCTGGCTCCCAAATCACATAAAGCTCTTCCATAAAATTTTTCACCAATAGCACATGGTATAGTGAAACTGCCAGGATCTTTTAATTTTTCAAGAAGTTTTTCCTGAATAATTACACTACACTCTTCGCTAAGTGCAACAGTTTCATTATCCATGAACTTTCTTTTCTTGTTCAGAATATCTTTCATAAATTTCACATAATTGGGCATTGGCTTTAAAGCTTCTACGAAGGGAATATTCACTGTTAACTTCTTAAGAATTTCTAGAAATTTAGAAAAAATTTTATTTTGTTTGTGTTGCTTCAACCTTTGAGGAAACGGTGGTGGAGGTTTCTCCACAGTATTTTTCATTGGTGTAAATAGATACTCTAAATCTGGGTACTCACGATCCTTTTCTTTTTCGATATCCACTTTCTCTTTTTCGTTTTCAATTTCTTTTTGCACCCTTGTTTCCAATTCTTTTCCACTTCGTAATTGTAATTTTTTTATTTGTTCTTTTCTTTGATCTTTAGGATTTGGTTCCATAGTACTAGGAAAAGTTCCTAATGTCCGGTTACTAAGCGCAGTAGCGATATGTCCCAATTGGTTTTTAATATTCTTAATAGCAATTCCTTGATTTTGTAATTAATTTCCTTGAATTTGTAATTGATTTTCTTGATTTTGCAATTGTTTACCCATGTTTAATATCAGATCTTCCATAAACAACTTCTTCTCCTTAATTTGAGTATTACTGTTAAATCCCGGAGGACAAGAAGGTCTATAGTTAACATTTCTTTAGTTGGATGAATTTCCTAATGGGTTCACTGAGTTGTTTGCCCATTGTTGATTTATAGCAGAATTTTTATTCCAATTAAAATTTGGATGACTCTTCCAACCCGCGTTATAATAATTTGAATAAGGATTGTTGGGTATATTAATAGCATTTAAGGTCTCATATGAAGGTTGAACATCTACAAATTGCCCAGATGAATTCTCTTCCATCATAGGAGGTGTTGAAGAATAATTCATCGCATAATGATCTAATTTCTTTGATATTGCAGCAATCTGCGAAGCTAATATAGATATTGCATCAGAATCATGGATACTAGCTACTCTTTTAGGATTTACCCGCACAGAGGGCCATTGAAAATTGTTGGTAGCCATCTCTTCTATTAATGAATAAGTCTCATCAAAAGGTTTTCCATTGTATCAGAATTTCTAGGTTCTCTTCTTGATCTTCTAATCCTTCTGACAGTGCATTCTAATTCTGAATCGTAGGGTATAAGTTTTTTAGGTCCAAATTTACACATACAATTTGAAATCAGTGCTCAGTAATATAATTAACTAAATATAAAAGTGAGTTGCAATTTAAGTAAAAATTTTCTAATAATCTTAATTTATCTGTTGCTCTGATCGTGATTTGACTCACTCACTCAATCACTCCCCAGCAACGGTGCCAAAAACTTGACAACGACTTTTTATATGCAAATATAAGATAAATATGGACGTAATAAATATTCAATAATTGTAAAGTCACACTTATCAACGCAGGTATACGTATTGCTCAAGTAATATAGGGCTCTAATGGATTCCTAGATATCGATCCCACAGGGAGTAGTTTAGAGTTTGGTATTGCGAGGAATTCTTCGAGAGATTGTAAGAGTGGAAGGAAAGTGAGAGATTTCTTCCTCCTTGCCGCTTCGAAGGAGAATTCTGTTTGCTTTAAAGAAAGGAAGAGATTCAAAGGAACTTCAAGGAGTTACTTGGGAAGGAATTCGAGATAAGTTGTATCTACTTATTGTAGTTTGTATGAATTTGCTTTTATATATGAAATCCAAGTTTTGTCATATTTTCTCCATGAGTTCTGATTAGTTTTCTTTGTTTTCTCCCTTGTCTTGAGATTTTGTGAAATGGTGATTTGAATTAGTTGTGCCATGAGAATGTTAAAGAAATTGTGATGATCTTTTCACTTTACTTAATTTACTTTTAATCTGGTCAATTGATTTGTTAAAATATGTTGAGTTTTACAACTAAAGAGAGGATTACATCCAAGATTTAGGGAGGTCAAAGTCCATAAAAGTTGGGTGCAAATAAATAGGGAAATAAAAATTATCGGGCATAGAATTAGAGATTTTAGAGTGACAGACTAAAATTCTCAATTCGGTCCTATCATTTGGGTGTTGAAATGTAGATGTTAGCCCTCAGGCGAGGGGAACGTGGGAGCTCTGAAGTGAGAGCCGGTATTCTCCCAGCCTAGCCGTAAATTCAGTAACCAAGCATAGGATTAGTCAATGTTCTTTATGTCTGGTCCAAAGGGTAAAGAATAGGTATGCTCCTATTTGGCACAATACAATTTGAACCGATTCAATTTATCCATTCACTTAAATTTCTTGATAAGGAGAAGGATGCTTTCTTATATATTAAACTTCACATTAAAAACTTTATTAGTAGAATTAGTTGATTGAGAGTTTATTAAAATTACATTTTAATTTTAATTGCCTATTAGTGACAAATATGCAATTTGAACTATGTTGTTGTGATTAAGTATTGATTTTCTAAATCTTAAGTTCGTAGCCTCTAATATTACTCCCTGTGGGATCGATATCCAGGACTCCATTAGAGCCCTGTATTACTTGAGCGATACATATACTTGCGTTGATAAGTGTGACTTTGCAATTATTAAATATTTTATACACATCTGTATCAAATCTATAACTGTTGTCAAGTTTTTGGCGCCATTGCAGGGGACTTAAATCTTCTAGCAGCAGTATCAAATTCCTATATTTTTGAGCATATATAAAGTCGCTGTCTGCGTGGGGCCTCTAGTGTTTACGCGCGGCCTTCTCTGTTTAAGCGGCTCTTAAGCGCCGGATTTGGCGTTTAGGCGCCAAAATACTTTTGCACATTTTTCACCTATTTGCTCCAAATTTGATCATTTTTCACTTCTTTAAGAATTTTTCACCTTTTTACCTGTTTCTGAAAGAAAAACACAAAAATACCTTCCATTAAAACGCAATATCTCAAAAATAGGTATAAAAATATGTCTAAAAACACTTTATATTTTAGACTTATCAATTTCTCAAGGCCACTTGGGGATTGAAGCAAGGAGACCCCCTCTCCCCAATAATACTCATCCGAGCCTTGGACTATCTTTCCAAATGGCTTGACACACCTTGCCACGGGATGAGCTACAATATGTACTATCATAAATCTAAGTTTGACATTAGTCACTTGATCTAGGCTGATGATATCATCATTTTCTCTAGAACCAACATGGCTACTACCAAGAATTTGCATACATGCTTACAGGAGTTTCAACATACAATAGGAATCATGGTAAACAAAGATAAATGCCAAGTGCTCTTTAACAAAAAGGTTTCCTCCTCTTGTAGGCATTGGGTTATCGATTTAATTGGTTTCACTCCTATGCTTTCCCCTTTTAAATATATGGGGGTACAATTAAGTAGGGGAAGAACCAAATTAACCCACTTTGATGAAATTGTTGACAAAACTCATTCCACTTTACAATGTTGAACTTCCTTCCTTTCCAGCATAATAAATTTATTGAAGAGCATTCTCACCACCTTCCCTATGTATTCTACAAGTGGCAGTGATAAAGAAAAGCACTAAGCTGCAGTTGGAGACAACCTTCAATAGATTTCTCTGGACTGGTCAGAGAAAGCAGATGATTTGGGCTAGTTGACAGAAAGTGGCTAGACCTTTTTTAGCAAGAGGGCTGGGTTTTAAGGGGCTTGAGCAGCTACAAGAAATAAACATGTGTAGACTGTGGATTAAATTCAGACAATAAGACACTCTGGGCAAAATTCATGTTTACTAAATATTGCGGATTTGACCATTCTAATTTGGTTTCCAGAAGGCTGGGAGATTCCAGAGCTTGGAGCAACATACTGAAGGTGAGGGAAACTGCTGAACATATTTATATATGGGAGTTAGGTCATGGAAATATCAATTTTTAGCTTGACAGATGGTGCCCATATGATTTTTTTGGATCCTTTGATTAGTATTCCTGACATGAATCTTATGGTGAAAGGCTATTGGGTGGGGAACTCTTGGTCAGAAGACTTTCTCCATACCTTACTAACTGACATCTCAATAAAAAAGGTAACCAAGATTCAATTTGATAGAAATAAGAAATAAAAATTGGTTCTAACCTCCTGCTTCAATCAAAGTCTGACCAAAGCCATCTATGATAAGTTATACAATTGGGCTAAGGTGCCATGGGGAGAGTGCTTGTGGGACAAATTTCTAACCCCTTCTATGTCTTTCTTTTCTTGGAGAGTGCTCAACGCTTTACTTCCAAAAGATGATATACTGAAACTTAAGGTGTTGAGAGGCCCTTCTATGTGTCATTTGTGTAGAAAGGATATAGAGTCAGCCCATCACTTATTCTTTACCTGTGAGTTCTCCAGGCAAGTGTGGAAGGCTCTACAATCACACTTTCAAATTAACACCATCAACTTGGTGTGANTTTTTGTGTTTTTTATGAATTTTTAATTATTTTAAATATTTAAAATAGGTTAAAAATTAAGTTTTTATTCTATATATTATTTTATTTTTATAAAATATCCCTGATCACAGAGAACTCAAGACACTAAGTTTCATAACTTTTTGAGTTAAATTTTTATTTTTAAAAATCATTTATGTGTCAAAAATGAAAACTAAGTTTCATAATTTTTTGAGTTATATTTTGATTTTTAAAAAATCATTCAAGTGTTAAGAGTGGATATTTATCTTTAAAAATCAACTTAAGTTATCAAATGAACTCAAAATATTTTGAACTTTTTATAGTGAGTTCTCTAGATCATAAATTTATCTTTAAAAATCAATTTAAGTTATTAAATGAACTCAAAATATTTTGAAACTTTGATGACTATCTTTAAAAATCAACTTAAGTTATCAAATGAACTCAAAATATTTTGAACTTTTTATAATGAGTTCTCTGGATCATAAACCACAGTGGAGATAAAAAATCAAGTCATTTAAATGTTTATATTTTCCTAAATTAATTATTTTAGTGATTTAGTGTTTCTAAAATTTAAGTGCATTTTAAATGACTTGACCCATGGAATTATTTCCAAAAGCTCCTCTAGTCATAATAGACATTCCAAAATTTTCTTAGAATTTTCTAATCAATATGCTAATTTTCATTATTATTTTAAGGAAATAATGTGCAAGATCTTGAAAAATTAGATCTATGTATAAGAACCTCCTCTGACTTTGGAAAAATCAGAGGATGTTTCCCTTGACAGAAACTACAATATGCCAAAATTTCAAGCCAAGGTGATGTATCAACATGTATGGAGACTTAAATGATCTCAAACAGTGTTTAATTAATTTAAAATATTTTATGCATCAAATGAACTTAAAATTTATTCCACATTATTCTTCTCTATTCACTGAGTAAGAGGGTATTTTTATTTTATTTTTTTTGATTTTCTACACAGAGTTATGAATTTTCTAAGTTATGGGTATTTAAATAAATAGAAAAAGCCTTATTTTTCTATTTAAACTGCGTGTGCCACCTCAGCCTATGACGGCTCCGAAGGCATGCGTGGCGCGCTCTGGTTGGATGCCGCAATCCACGTAGTTGCTAACTCGGCCTGCTGTTTATGTCCCGAAGCGTTGTCCGACTCGATCTCCTCCATCAATTTGATACACGCTTGATCAAACGGCTCCCCATCATCGTCCCTGATAGAATGATCCCGTGACTGCCCAAACTAAAATCCTAAGATCTTAGACTAGACTCAGCCAAATTACCTCGGGTTTATTCTTAAGGACTCGTCTAAGCGAGACGAACACATCCATATGGTAATCATGCAATTTAATTAAGCCTAATCNCCATATTGAAAGTAAATTAAGATTGAAGTGAAAAGATCATCACAACTTCTTTAACATTCTCATGGCTCAACCGATTCAAATCACCATTTCACAAAATCTTAAGACAAGGAGAAAGACTGAGAAAATTCCTCAGATCTTATGGAGAAGATGCGACAAAACTTAGAATTTATATAAAAGCAAAGTCATACAAACTTCAATAAGTAAATACCACTTATCTCTAATTCCTCCCCAAGCAACTCCTCGAAGTTCCTTTGAATCTCTTCCTTTCTTTACAACACAAGGAATTCTCCTTCAAAGTGGCAAGGAGAAAGAAATCTCTCACTTTTCTTCCACTCTTACAATCTCTCAAAGAATTCCTCACAATACTAACCCTAAATTACACTCTCTACACTCTCTTGGACTTCCCGTGGAGTCCTTGGACAAGCCGTGGACTCCCTTTTTTGGCTCCCAAAACGTTTATATTAAAGTTGTAGAAGAGTTTTCAAGAGTTTCCTAAGCGTCCCTTCAAAAATCATCCACATTCAATGCATCTATTAGAGAACCGACATGCTCGCCGTCGACGACCTCGATGGCGCCGTCGGTGGCCTTGTAGAATATTTGATTTCTGATCTCTCAGAAAAAACTCGTCGTTGACGCCGTAGAGGTCGCCATCGGTGGCCTAGTTCAAATCTTCATATTTTGGTCTTTTTTGCTCCAAATTTGCTCATATTTGCATTTTTTGCTCCTATAGTCATAATTCAACATAGCTGCAACAAAACATCAAAAATACATTTTTTTAAACTGCAATATCATCAAAATCAGTATAAAATATGTATGAAAATCTCAACATATTTTTATTTGGTCAGCTATAACAAGAAGAAATGCTTGACATGGAAAAAGAAATTAATGAAACTTTTTTTGTTGAACAACTTTATGCTATAATAGAATGAGAAATACATTGGTATGTTGATATTGTAAAATATATTGTCAGTAATATTTTATCATATGGATTAACAAAACAGCAGAAAAAAAAATTTATTTATGATGCAAAATTATATTTTTAGGATGATCCTTATTTATATAAGCAATATAAAGATTTAATGATGAGATAATGTGTGTCGTATAGATAAATTCAGGAAATTATTCAAAAATATTATGATTCTAACTTTGGAGGACATTTTTAGAATGATAAAATTGTTCATAAAATTCTATAATCTGGATTTTATTGGCCTACTCTATTTAGAGATGTTAATATATATATCAAAACATGTGATCGGTGCAGAGAGTAGGCAATATTTCAAGAAGAAATGAAATGCCTCTAAATTTTAATTTAGAAATTGAAATATTTGATGCATGGGGATTGATTTTATGGGACCATTTATATCCTCATTCGGAAATATATACACATTGATTGCAGTGGATTACATTTTAAAATGGATTGAAGCAATTGCTATACCTCGATGTGACACTCGGAGTGTTTCAAAATTTTTAATTAAAAATATTTTAACAAGATATGGAATGCCGAGAGTAATCATTACCAATGGAAGATCTCATTTAAGGAATGCAAAAGATGCAAGAATAGTGGAAAAATATAATATAAATCATAAAATTGCAACTGCTTATCATCCCTGGACCAGTGGTTTAACAAAAGTATCTAATCATGAAATTAAGAGAATTTTGGAAAAGAGTGTTAATCCTAATAAAATGGATTGGCCTACTAGATTGGATACTTCATTATGGGCATACAGGACAACCTATAAAACACCGATAGGAATGTCCCCTTATAGATTAATTTTTGGGAAGACTTGTCACTTGCCAGTTGAATTGGAGCATAAAGCTTATTGAGTCATAAAATAATTCAATTTCAATTTGAAAGAAGCTGGTGAGAGAAGATTATTGCAAATGAATGAGCTTAAAGAAATTAAGAATGAATCTTTGGATAATGGGAGGATTTATAATGAAAGGATGAAATAATGACATGATCAGAAGATAATAAAAAGAGAATTTGAACTTGGATAGGAAGATTTATTATATAATACAAGATTAAAATTATTTCCTGGAAAATTGAAGTCTAGGTGGAAAGGGTCATTCAGAGTTATAAAAGTCTACCCCTATGGGGCAGTTAATATTGAAGACCACAAGACTGGACAAATATTTAAAGTTAATGGGAACAGATTGAAATCATATATTTTTGATCAAAGACCAACTTTTAAAGAGATTGTAATTTTGGGTCACCCAGAATGGGACTAGGAATGTCAGGCTGGCGACATTAAACCAAGCGCTTTGTGGGAGACAACCTATATGTATCGTTGTTAGTTAGTTTTTGAGTTTATTTTGTTTGAAATATTTTACATAAATTTATGTTTATGTCTTTATGTAGTTTGTGAATTTGATAAAATATTTGGTTACATCTTTATTTGTTTAGTTTTATAGAAAAATTGAGAATTTAATGGATCAAAATTGAAACGGTGAAAATTTTGGAACTGGCGCATGATGCACCAAATTCACACATGATGTGTCGAATTCCATATAGCCAGTGCATGAAGCGTCAGATTGGCGCACAAAGCGTCGTAGGTCCAAAAATGTTTAAAACGTGTCAAATGATTGTTTTTGGCGGTTTCTTCTACATATAACTCTTAAAAATTGACTTCAAACCATATTTTAGGGGGGGAAACGAAGGAAGAGTCACCACTTTTCAAATCCTATGGCTTTCCACTCTAAAAACTCCGCTAGATTTGAAATTTTCAACTGGAGAAAGTTTGTCAGTTTTGATGTGCAATAATTACATGATCAAGTTTTAGTGAAAAAGAGGCTTGTCAAAGAAAGAGGATTTGTGAATCGAGGATTCAATACGCCAAATACTTGAGTAGAAGAGACTATTGCGCAGAGGCGTTGAGAAGTGGTTTGCTACACTAATGTTGCTATTATTGTTCCTGTAGTAAAATAATTTTATACAAATCTTCATGGGATCAACTAAGGAATGATTTACGTGCAAGGAGAGTTTGTGCAATTCACTCCTTCAAGAAAAAATGAGATGTATATGATTGAAAATGTGCCTATCTGTCATTATGCAAACTTTACCCCTACAAGAGAGAATATGAATGAACTCTTCCACTACCTTACAGATAAAGATAAGAATTGGGAGACCAGAGATTATGGAAATGAAAGATTTCTTCGTCATTTTTAAATCCAATTTCAAAAGCCGGACACTTCTTCATTTCATCAAAATTACTGCCTACCATGAAAATTAGTAAGGTAACTAAGGAGTTTACTATTCTGAATTATTGCATTCAAACCAGAAAGCCTATTGATGTTGGAGATATTATTTTGAAATGAGTTTTGGGTTTGATTGTATATGGATCTGACTCTGGACTTGGACATCCATCCACTATTTTCCTACTATGCAGTCAATCGCAAGTACCTTATGAAAGTTTGAAAAAAGTGCTTCTTCCTTGGAAGGTGATCGATCGCATCGGAATGAAAGATGAAAATGATATGAATGTATTGATAGATCGAGGATCTTAGAACTCATCACCTGTTCAGCCCTACTACAACTCAAGCGCACTTTCAAAGAAGAACAAGAAGATAGAGAAAGAGGTGCAGAATCTCATGCATGTGATTGAGAATATTACTGAAATGCTGGATCATCTGGATTTGAGATTAAAAGAGCATTTTAAACATACTTGGCTATTGAAGATGGTTTAGTACGTATGTTCAAGAAACATTCTTGGATTTAGGAGGAAAATTCAAATGATGATTTTCCATTTCGACCCTTCTACAACTTGTATGTGCACTACCAATCTATGGGAGATATCCAGGAGGACGATAGTGAAGAAGATGTTTGAACACAATTTATGCACGAAACTTCTATTTAGCATTGTGTGTTGGATTGCATTTCCTTTCTATTGTTGAACACTATCTATGTTTATGTTTTAAATTTTGATGTTTAGATTCCAGTGTTAGGATGTTGTTTTGCTTTAGAACACTAAATTTGATGTTTGTTGGCTTGAAAAATGTTAGTTTGTAAACGCGTGGATTTTATATATAAATGTGTGTTTTGTGTTTTTTTTGAAATTTTGGTGTTAGTGTGATGTTTAATTATGCTTAGAAAGTTTTATTTGAGTCAAATAGAGGTTAACGTAAAGCGGTACGGAGCAAATTTCCACAGAAACCGAAATCTGACGTATTTAAGCTCTGGCGCATGATGCGTCAGATTGGCGTATGATGCGCCAATTTACAGAGCCCTTACGCGTGATGCGCCAAAGGGCCAAACATGCTAGATAGCCTAGAAAACTATGAAATCACATGGACAAACTTCATTTTCACTGCTTAAGTCATCTCCTATCTCAAGAAGTTGGTCTATGTTATCACATTGTGGGTGAAAGAGAAGGATTCATAGGCTAAAAATCATAGATTTCATCTGGCTTGGTAAGTGCTTCACTTTAACTTAGAATTTTTTTATTTTCACCATGGATTTAGGAAATCCAAAATTTGAGATTTTTGATGAAAAAGCTTGAAGAAAACTCATGGTGAAAACTTTGTTACCAAATAATCTTGCTTGAGGAGTTAGATTTTTTATTTATTGATTTATTTGGACTATATTTGGATTTTCGTAGAATTTCCAAATGGCTCCCCGAGTTAAGAGAGGAAGGTCGTCCATGGACTTTGATGGAGAAAAAGAGAATGATCCAAGAATGGGTATTTGCAAACCCCGGTGGCAAGGTTGAGAGACTGATTCTTTCCTAAAACTAGGAAATATTTTGCTACTTCATTATCGTAGCAATTGTCTCGATGGTTCGGAAGTTTTATGCAAACCTGAGGTTCACTAATGAAGATCACATCCTAGTTAGAGGTAAACAAGTTGAATTTACTGCTGATCGGATCAATACTTTTTATGGGTTGAGGGGTGTGTATTTTGATGAATATGTTGCATTCATGATGACTGATTCATCACTGGATGAAGTGATTGCATTTTTGATTTATGGAAGAGGGGGGTGGAAGATTAAGAATAACAAGATAGTTAACTTCCTTGCTTCCAAGTTGATTATTCAGTCAAAAGTGTGGTACCACTTCATTTATGTTAGATTATTGCCAACAAATCATTTGGCTAATATTACAAAAGATAGAGTTGTACAAAACTATTGCATTCAGAACATTAAAGCAATAGATGTTGGTGCACTTATAGTTCAACATGCTCGAAGTATAGTGGGTAGTTCTGTTGTTGGTGGTTTGGGATACCCTGCCCTAATTTTCAATCTATGTGAACAATCAGGAGTAGAATCCCATAGAAATGAAGAAAGATTACAGCTAAAGAATTTGATTGGGAGGCATATGATTCAGAGAGTGGAATCATTTGTTGAATCTAGAGGTGTATAAAGAGATAGGCCCTCTACATCTACTGCAAGGGTGTCTACTTCTCGATCTGCATCACATGAAAGTATTATAGACCAACTCATGATTCAAAAAATGGACATAATTAATATTAAAACTCTGTTGGGAGAGATAGGAGCAAGAAATGATTATAATGATTAATATCAGCAGAGGAGAGTTCAACATGACATTAATTTTGAAAATGTTATGGTAAGACATTTAAGGGGTCAACCTAATGTGGACTTTCCTGCTTGCCCCAGTTTCACTCCCTATGCTCCTATTCATGAAGAAGAAGAAGATTCTGATGATGAAGAGGAAGGAGATGAGAATTGATTTTTATGAGTTTAGTTTAGTGAGTTTTAATGTTTGTTTGTTACTTGTGAGTGTATTATGATGTAATTTTATTTGGACCAACTGATGTAGTACAAACTTTTATGTTGTGTTGTGAACTGAATCTGTAATAGTAAGTGTAGACTTTAATTTTTCTGCAATTTTAGTATTTTTATTTTAGTTTTTCAGTTTTTTTATTTCTGTTTTTAATTCTCAACAAGTTCTTTCGAATATATTATGTTTTATTTAAAGTTGTAAAGTTTATATGCAGTTTTACAATTAGTACCTGCAGTATACATAGCCTAGTTTCATAGTCAGAAATCCTCTACAGGTCAGTTTTTATTTTAATGCATTTATTGTTTTCTTTCACCTACTAAATTTTATACAAAAAAATATTTAAAGTCACTTAAAAACTTAAGTTTGGGGAAAAAAAATATTTTAAAAACAAGTAAACTAAATTTTATTCGTTCTCAATTAACTATATTTTTAGAAATTAATTTAACATTGCTTGGGATATTATGTTTTAACTTTAAATGACTATACTTATGTGTATAAATATTTATAGTAAATTTAGGTAAAAAGTTTTTAATAAATGAAGGTCAATTCTAAAGTTAAAGATATTTGGTATGATAGGATAAGACTATGTTTTTCTATTTAAAGTAAAGAAAATTATATTTTTAAATTGTTAAGAATTTTAGAGTTTCATGCAAGAAGAAAAGATGAGACTTTATGAAAAATCATAAACTAATATAAATTTATAAAGTAAAGAAAGGTATAGAGTTTTAACTTTAAGAAAAGGATAGTAAAGTTCAAAATCATTAAAGGCTATCCAGATATAGTAATACTCACTTGCAAAGAAAAAAAGAAAAAAAAAGAAAGGATTGAAAAGATCCTAAAAGAAAAGAAAAAAAAAGAAAAGAGAAAAGAAAAATTAAAAGAAAATGAAAAGAAAAATAAGTGAGGAGAAGCTTGAGAAGATGCCTAATCAAAAATTGGCTTCACTTAAATCAACCTAAGAAATAAGCTTCATTACATTTTGTAAACTTATATTGGAGTATTAGTAGCATTCCCAGTAAAGTTTTCATGAAGTTCTTTTTTCTATTATTGTCATAAGTGTTCTTAATATGACAAAATACAATTCTTCTTGAAATAAATAGAGATTCAAAAATCTTAAATTTGATTACAATGTATTCCTAAACTTAGAGTTTGAATCTAAGTTATTAAAGGTTTTTCTTAAATTTTGTTATTCTATTTGTTAAATTAAAGTATAGAAGTTATAAGTTAATCTCTATCATACGTCATATGCTTTTATGTAATAAATGTGTCACTTGAGGACAAATACATTTAAGTTTGGGAAATTTTGATACGCCAAAATAATATACTGTTTTAAGTACATATTTAAAGCATATTTTTGGTGATATTGCACTTTAAAGAAGGATATTTTCATGTTTTTGTTGCAGTTATATCTTTTTTAGGCATTAGGAGAAAAAACGGCAAAAAGGATGAAATTTGGAGCCAAGAAAATAAATTTTGGGATTCTAGCGCATGCTACGCCAGATCTGCACATGATGTGTCATTTGACAGAGAATTGACGCATGATGTGCCAGAGATGACTTTTTGCAAATTAAGGTGGTTCGAAATAAATTTTGCACGAATTTTCAAAGGGACACTTGTTCTAAACACCTATTAAAGTAATTCAATGCATCTAAACACTTTAGAAGGTTATTTTATGAAGGGATATGTCAGTTGGATCAAATGACATATCTTTTGAATTTAAAAGAGTTGACTTTTGGAGGAAATTTGGAATTTTTCTTAAAGGAGGCTGCCCAAAAATAAAAGAGAAGACTTCAAGAGGAAGAGAGAGGGACGAGAAAGAGAAAGAGAGAGAGAGAGAGAGAGAGAGAGAGAGAAAGTTAGCGTGAGAGGCAAGAGGAGAGAAGAGGTGATTTTATTCTAGGGTTGTAAGAGGAGAGAGAATGTGAGAGATTTCTTATTTATTACACTTCTATGACAGAATTGAGTCGAATTGTAAAGAGAGAAAAACTTGGAGAGAACTTTTAGGAATTTGCTTGGGAAGGATTGTAAGATAAGTTTTGTCTTTTATTTCTTTTCTTTTGTAAACTTATTTTTATATATGAAATCCGTGTTTTGTTGTATCCTTCTCATGAATTCTGAGTAGTCTTCTTTATCCTTCTCCTTACTTTGATTTTGTGAAGAATTGATTTTGTTTTCTACGATTTTAAATGTTAATAATTTGTGATGATTTGAACTCTGATCTTCATTTACTATTCAATCTGGCCAATTGAAATGTTAAAACTTATTGAGAAACATATGTTCTGAAAAGGGATATGATTTCTACAATATAGGGAGAGTTACATTTGATTTCATGGGAGAGTATGTCATCGATGGGATTGGGTGCAAATGAATAGGTAAATATACTTTGTTGGATGCATAATTGGATATTTTAAGATGACAAATTAAAAAGATCAATTTGGTGCAATTGATTAGAAACCGATGCGAGATTATTAGCCCTCAGGTGAGGGAGTAGTGGGAGCTCTGAGTGGTTGTTGGTATCCTCCCAGCTTAACCACAGAATTAGGGACCAAACTCTGGATTAGTCAATGTTTTTTATAGCACAAGGAAGAGGGTAAAGAATAGGATTGCTCCTATTTGGCGCAAAATAATTTTTATATATATTTTTAAATGATTTCAATTACTTCTCAATCTATATACTCATTGTAAAGGGAAATGATGTTTTCTTAAATTTGAACTTTCCGTCACAATAAAAACTTTGTTTAATTTTCGTAATTTTACTTTTGAAAGTTTAATATTTAGTTTAGTTTAACTTCTATAGTCTTACATCTGCATTTTAATTAGCATTCGCTTGAGTAGTTAATTTTCAAACTTCACACTTTACTTTTACTTTTGTTTTTATTTTTGTTTTTGTTATAAAATAATTTTCATAATTTACTTTAGGATTTTTCAACTTCCCAGTGGGATCGATATCTAAGACTCCATTAGAGCCCTTTATTACTTGAGTGATACGTATGCTTGCGCTGATATTAAAGGGTATTTGGTAGTTTAAAAAGAATTTTAAAAGATAAATTATTTACATAAAGAGTATTTTTGTTGGAAATATATTGCATATTTATTATATATCAGCCTTATGTAATTTTGTAATACTCTCACACTCAATCCACCTAGTTCACTTGCACTTCCCCCTCTCAAATATTGATAAGGAATAAGAGGACCTTGGGGTGGTAGTCTTCACACCTTTTTTGGTGGGATGACTATCTTCCTTGGCTGCCCACACTCCAACCTCAGCCAGCTTCGCTAGAGCTCTGCTAGGATCTGGTCGGGTCTTGTCATCTGTCTTACCTAAGTCATTAAATGTATCATTAATATGCATTATAATATATTCCATCCAAGAATGAAAATGCTCAATATCAGACACTGTCGACTCACGTAGAAGAATTTAATGTGGTGAGAAAGGGTTAACGAGTTCTGGTGATGTTCTGTCCACTGCCACATTAAGGGACTACTTCCAATGAACCAACATAACTCGAAGGCAAGCCCTTCTTTTTCATCCCCACAAGTTTCCTCTTTCGATCTCCCTAATGGTGTCTCTTGCTTTTCTTTTTGATGAACAACCAACGCAGTAGAACATCACTTAGAACAACATACCTGGATTTTAGTGGCCGATCCATCATAAAGACACCTCTTTCTGAAGAAAGCTCACAAAATAAAAAAAGTAGCTCACAAAGATAACACAGAGTAGACAAAATTGGAAGGACTATCTCCTACTTATAAGTAATCATGGGCACATTATTCATGAAAGTATCAATCAATGAAGTTATTTAATAAGAAAGGTTTCTTTTAAACTTAATTCTCACTACTTTATTGTATATAGAATTAGATAATTAAAAGATATATAATCAAAGTGTGTTGAACAAAATCCGACTACCCTAGACAAGATGTGTCGAGGAATCAATCCCAACAAGCGTAAAGAGTTACAGCCGACATGAGGTAGATGATCCAACCAACGCAATCGAGAAAGTCGATAGAATAAGTTGACAAATGGCTTGCCATCCTGAGAGAGATTCTGAAGAGGAAAAAGAGCTAAAGTAGACACAAAATGGGTGAGCTAGCTGACTAAACAGTCTGTGTTAATAGAATAAGTTGATGAATGGCTCGTCTGTTGGGGAGCGAGTGAAAAGATTGTCCGATGTGAAAAGTTTTGAATGCAATAATGATAATTTTGTTGGTTACCAAGACTGACAGGCAAATGACACTATCCATATTTCATAATGTGACTTCTATATACTATAAATATATGAGCAATAAAGTGTAAATATGACTTTTTTCTAGTAGAGGGTGATATCACTAATTATATACTCATAAGGTCTTTTCTTTCTCTTTTTCTCTTTTTATTTACGTTCTACACATTGGATATAGTTCACGAACTAATTTGAGTATAACAATTATAAAATATAAGTCATATGAAAACATTAAAAATTGAAATTAAAATAAAATTTTTTATTTCTCATCATTAATAAGAAAAATTGGTGCTAAAAAATATTTTTAACTTAAATTGAGAAGAAACAAATTAAGCTTTTAACTTGGTAATCAATTTCGTAAATATTTGTGCAAGCATGAAATTTTTGCAAGATATACTTATATATCACTAAGTTATTTTGTATTTACCTATCAAACTTCTATAATCTCATATTGTATGCTATTTTTATGTATTGAAAGGTGTATTTAACTTTTTAAATACTAAAATGATGATATTTTTGATTAGACAATATTTCTGTAATATAAATTTTAAAAGTAAAATTTCCAAATACATAACAATAGTGTGGAAAGTATATAAACACCCTAGTTTTTTTATTTTTTTAGGAATTTCAAATATAAATTTATTTGAGCCAAATAAAATTTTATAATCCACAATAATTGTGAATGAATTTATTAAATAAATTTATTACCATCAGAACAACGGCATCTTCGAAATAATGAATTGCGATATCAAGTTGGTATACGTTATAGCTCTCTGTCTTTCTCGACCCCCCATGGCAACGCTGAAAGTCATCACTCTGCACCTACATCTCCTTCCTGTACTCTTTCTTAGCACATCCACCGCAGCCATTGCCACAAGACTCTCCTCCCAGAATATCCCTAGAACTCCCCCTCCTCTTCCAATTCTTCCTCTTCCCTCTGCTTCCCAGCTCGCTTGGCAGCAGGGAGAAATGGCCATGTTTCTCCATTTCGGCCCAAATACCTTCACAGACTCTGAGTGGGGCTCCGGCCATGCTGATCCGTCTGTCTTCTTTCCTACAAAGCTCGACTCTCGTCAGTGGGTCGCCGTCGCCACCGCCGCCGGCTTCTCTCGCGTTGTCCTCACCGCCAAGCACCATGACGGCTTCTGTCTTTGGCCTTCCACATACACTAATTACTCTGTCCGCTCTAGCCCTTGGCGCTCCGGTGAGGGTGACGTCGTTGCTGAACTTGCCGCCGCCGCTCACGAATTTGGTCTTGGCCTTGGGTTATACCTCTCACCGTGGGATCGTCACGAAGGTTGTTACGGAAAATCACTAGAATACAATGAGTATTTTTTGGGGCAAATGACGGAATTGCTTACCAGGTAGGGCACTTTCCTATTTATCTTCCAATACAATTTGTTAATTCGTGGTTATTGTTGGATTTGGTCAATTGGGAGGTTTCTTGTGATTTTTGCTAGAGAGGAGTTAGTCTAGCTGTTAAGTTTGCCTTTGTGCCAATTTGGACTTCTGAAGTATCTCTTGTATACTCATATTCGTCTTGTCCAGGCTAGTCATGCTACTACTAGCCTGAGACCATGTCAGCAAGTTATTGGTCACGAGTCTACTCGCTATTTACCAAGCTTGAAGTTGATCAGGGCCTTGAGTCACCCCAAATTTGCATTTCGTCAAACCGTCCAAGTTGATCCATGAACTTGCCTTCTTGTCAAAGCTATACGCCTACAAAGCTTAGTTCCTTGCCTAGAGTACCTGCCAAGCCTAGTGGTTTTAGCCAAGGCTCATCTAGGGTGCTCATCTTCAACTCAAAACTTGTCAGAGTTCTTTTTTATTGGACAACTGCCTATTAATAAACTCACCCACTTCATATCTGCTGCATTGAATCTCTTGACGTACTTCTTCTTCTTTTTTTTTTTGGCAGTTTATTTTGATTATTTTCTTATGCGAATAAGAAATCGTTAAGATTGTAAAGATTGTAAGATCATTCCAAGTGACGATATAAGTACCCAACATCGATTATTAGTTCTAGATTTTAAGATGAAGAGTTTTAAAATAAAAAATACTAGTACTCATCATCATAAAATTAGATGGGGGAGCNGCTCATCTTCAACTCAAAACTTGTCAGAGTTCTTTTTTATTGGACAACTGCCTATTAATAAACTCACCCACTACATATCTGCTGCATTGAATCTCTTGACGTATTTCTTCTTTTTTTTTTTTCGTAGTTTATTTTGATTATTTTCTTATGCGAATAAGAAATCGTTAAGATTGTAAAGATTGTAAGATCATTCCAAGTGACGATTTAAGTACCCAACCTCGATTATTAGTTCTAGATTTTAAGATGAAGAGTTTTAAAATAAAAAATACTAGGACTCATCATCATAAAATTAGATGGGGGAGTCTAAACAACACAAATAAAATTATTTTTATGAGTAAAATTCAAGATTTCAAAATTTGAGATGTTCATTAAAAAACAAATGCTATGTGAGATAATGTAATAAATACTATTAAAGAAGTAGTATAAAATGTACTTGGAGAATCAAAAGAATAAATTTCTGTAAATAAAAATTGTTCGTGGTGGAATAATAATGTGCAAGAAAATACAAAATATAAGAAGTTATGTTATAAAAATTGGTTTAAATGTAAAAACTTAAAGAATTGGGAAAAATATCAAACGACCTGCAGGAAGAATAATCCGTGAAGCTAAAAATTCTGCTTTTAGTGATCTTTATAATAGATTAGGTACTAAGGAGAGTGAAAAATATATGTATAAACCAACCAAACAAAGAGAAAAGAAAAATAACGATTTAACTCAAGTAAAGTGTATTAAAAATGAAAATGAAAAAAATTCTTAAGAAAAGATATTCAAAATAGGTGGGTGAGTTATTTCAATAAACTTTTTAATAAAATTTCTGAAAATACGATCAACGTTAGTGATCTTAATATCGTTAATAATAATAAAACATTTCATTTTTACCATCGCATTAATATAAATGAAGTTGACGGTGCTTTAAAGTCTAAGGGTGGAAAGTCTGTAGGACCTGATGATATCCCAATTAAAGTGTAGAAATATTTAGGAGATTTGGAAGTTTCTTGGCTTACTAAACTCTTTAATATTATTTTAAAAACTAAAAAGATTCCTGAGGAGTGGAGGAAGAGTATTTTGGTCCTCATTTTTAATAATAAAGGGGATGCACAAGAGTGCAAATTATAGAGGAATTGAGTTGATGTAACATACTTTAAAATTATGGCAGAGGATAACTGAACATAGGTTATGACATTTTACAAAAATTTCTCGTAATCAATTTGGATTTATGTCGGGCAGGTCTACTATGGAAGCTATACATTATTGAGAGGTTTGATGGAGATGTTCAGAGATAATAAGGACGATCAACATTTGATTTTTATCNTAATGTGCAAGAAAATACAAAATATAAGAAGTTATGTTATAAAAATTGGTTTAAATGTAAAAACTTAAAGAACTGGGAAAAATATCAAACGACTTGCAGGAAAAATAATTCGTGAAGCTAAAAATTCTGCTTTTAGTGATCTTTATAATAGATTAGATACTAAGGAGAGTGAAAAATATATGTATGAACCAGCCAAACAAAGAGAAAAGAAAAGTAACGATTTAACTCAAGTAAAGTGTATTAAAAATGAAAATAAAAAAAAATTCTTAAGAAAAGATATTCAAAATAGGTGGGTGAGTTATTTCAATAAACTTTTTAATAAAATTTCTGAAAATACGATCAACGTTAGTGATCTTAATATCGTTAATAATAATAAAACATTTCATTTTTACCATCGCATTAATATAAATGAAGTTGAAGGTGCTTTAAAGTCTAAGGGTGGAAAGACTGTAGAACCTGATGATATCCCAATTAAAGTGTGGAAATATTTAGGAGATTTGGGAGTTTCTTGGCTTACTAAAGTCTTTAATATTATTTTAAAAACTAAAAAGATTCCTGAGGAGTGGAGGAAGAGTATTTTGGTCCTCATTTTTAAGAATAAAGGGGATGCACAAGAGTGCAAATTATAGAGGAATTAAGTTGATGTAACATACTTTAAAATTATGGCAGAGGATAACTGAACATAGGTTATGACATTTTAAGTTGATGTGTCATACTTTAAAATTATGGGAGAGGGTAATTGAATATAGGTTAAGACGCATCATAAAAATTTCTCATAATCAATTTGGATTTATGTCGGGCAGGTCTACTATGGAAGCTATACATTATTGAGAGGTTTGATGGAGATGCTCAGAGATAATAAGGAGGATCAACATTTGATTTTTATTGATTTAAAAAAAGCTTACGATAAGGTTCCAAGAGATATCCTTTGGAGAGTTTATGAGAAAAAAGATGTTGATATGACTTATATTCAAGCCACTAAGGATATGTATACTAGACATGTTACTTGTGTTCGAACTTAAGGTTAATTGATAAAACATTTTCCTATTTCTGTTGGATTACATCATGGATCGGCTTTAAGCCCATATCTTTTTGCTTTAATTATGGATGGTCTTATTGGACATTTACAAGAGGATGTACCTTGGTGTATGCTTTTTGCTGATTGCATCCTTCTCGTGAATAAAATGAAAGAAAAATCCCAAAAAATACTTGAATTATTTGCTGATGATATCTTCTCGTGGATAAAACGAGAGAAAAAGCCCAGGAAAAACTTGAATTATGAATGATATCCTTTTCGTGGATAAAACGAGAGAAAAAGCCCAGGAAAAACTTGAATTATGGAGGTGCATTGGAGTCTAAAGGCCTTCATTTGAGTAGAACTAAAACTGAATACATAGAATGTAATTTTAGTAGTAATAGCTCTAGCTTCATTTAAGTAGAACTAAAATTGAATACATGGAATGTAATTTTAGTAGTAATAGCTCTAGTGGCAGAAGTGTGACTTTGGGTGATCAAATTATTAAAAGGTGTGAATGATTTAGATATCTTGGGTTCGTGTAACTTTGGGTGATCAAATTATTAAAAGGTGTGAACGATTTAGATATCTCGGGTTTGTTTTTCAAAGCGATGGTGATATAGATGGGGATGTTAATAGTAGAATTCAAGTTGGTTGGTTGAAGTGGAGGAATGCTTTGGGTCTTTTGTGTGATAGAAAAGTACTGCTTAGACTGAAAGAAAAAAATTATAAGATGGTGGTGAGACGCTAAAAATTTCGCTTTTAATGATCTTTATAATAGATTAGATACTAAGGAAGGTGAAAAATATATGTATAAATTAGCCGAACAAAGAGAAAAGAAAAGTAAAAATTTAACTCAAGTAAAGTGTATTAAAGATGAAAATCAAAAAGTGCTTTTCTTAGAAAAAGATATTCAACGTAGGTGGGTGAGTTACTTTGATAAACTTTTTAATGAAGTTTCTGAAAAAACGATCGACCTTAGTGATCTTAATATCATGAATAATAATAAAAAGTTTCATATTTACCGTCGCATTAGTAAAAAAGAAGTTGAGGAGACTTTAAAGAAAACTAAGGGTGGAAAGTCTGTAGGACCTCATGATATCCCAATTGAAGTGTGGAAATATTTGAGAGATTTTGGAGTTTCTTGGCTTACTAAACTCTTTAATATTATTTTAAAAAATAAAAAGATACCTGAGGAATGGAGGAAGAGTATTTTGGTCCCCATTTTTAAGAATAAAGGGGATGCACAAGAGTTTGCAAATTATAGAGGAATTAAGTTGATGTGTCATACTTTAAAGTTATGGGAGAGGGTAATTGAACATAGGTTAAGACGCATCACAAAGATTTCTCATAATTAATTTGGATTTATGTCGGGCAGGTCTACTATGGAAGCTATACATTTATTGAGAGGTTTGATAGAGAAGTTCAGAGATAATAAGGAGAATCTACATTTGATTTTTATTGATTTAAAAAAAGCTTACGATAAGATTCCAAGAGATATCCTTTGGAGAGTTTATGAGAAGAAAGATGTTGATATGACTTATATTCAAGCCACTAAGGATATGTATACTAGACATGTTACTTGTGTTCGAACTTAAGGTTAATTGATCAAATATTTTCCTATTTCTGTTGGATTACATCATGGATTGGCTTTAAGCCCATATCTTTTTGCTTTAATTATGGATGGTCTTATTGGACATTTACAAGAGGATGTACCTTGTTGTATGCTTTTTACTGATTG
>JXCR01090815.1:96223-106977 GCA_002079205.1 Phalaenopsis hybrid cultivar | reverse complement strand
AGAGAATTAGACTTATGAGAAGTTCTAGCCTATTTGGTTTAGTTCTTAACTTGGAATTGAAATTAATTAAATATTCTACAAATTGCTCATAGTGAATTACAATCAAGTTTTAAATGTTAAATCCTACAGAAATCTTGTTTGTTCTAATTGGATTGGTGATTATTAAGGTATAGAGTTACCTTCCTTTGCAATGATATAAGTGGAGTGTAGAAAATGTAAAGTGTCAATTGTGAATGTGGCTAGTGACATATAAGGAGCAAATCTCTTCTTTACTTTCCCGAGTGTATAAAGATGTTTGGTTAAATTTGTTTTAATTCCTTAAATCCCAACTTGAACCCATCAAAGACTTTTTCTAATATTTTTATCACCCTACAATGTACTTGCACCATTCCCTCTAGATCAATGCTTATAANTATGCACATTATGATGATCATCAATTGATTCCTGGGTATCTAAATTGATTTGTTGATTTTTTGTCATTTCTTCTACAAGTTCGTGAAGACCTTTTTTCTTCATTCTCCTAATAGTTCTCTAGTTCTGAATTGTATTTTCAAATCTTATAGGTTCTGAACTACGCACACTGACTAAAGATTCAACTATAGATTTCACACAAGTTGAACACAAAAAATTATTTTTAGAATTTTTTTTTTGAAGCAAACAAATAATTACACATAAAAACTAACACTACAAATTTCCAAGTCTAGGCCTAAATGGTTTAACTAAAATTGTCCTAAGTTAACTACACTGTCGCTCTCGAACAACAACGCGAAAAACATGATAACCTATTTCTAGGTGGACTCGTACTCTAGGGTCTCACGCAAGTGCACGTGTCGTATCAGTAGTATTTTATTTTGAGTCCAGATGATCGATCCCACAGGGAACAAGAGAATTAGACTTATGAGAAGTTCTAGCCTATTTGGTTTAGTTCTTAACTTGGAATTGAAATTAATTAAATATTCTACAAATTGCTCATAGTGAATTACAATCAAGTTTTAAATGTTAAATCCTACAGAAATCTTGTTTGTTCTAATTGGATTGGTGATTATTAAGGTATAGAGTTACCTTCCTTTGCAATGATATAAGTGGAGTGTAGAAAATGTAAAGTGTCAATTGTGAATGTGGCTAGTGACATATAAGGAGCAAATCTCTTCTTTACTTTCCCGAGTGTATAAAGATGTTTGGTTAAATTTGTTTTAATTCCTTAAATCCCAACTTGAACCCATCAAAGACTTTTTCTAATATTTTTATCACCCTACAATGTACTTGCACCATTCCCTCTAGATCAATGCTTATAACCTAGTTGTTCTACGATAATACTCCCGAGGCATTATAGATCACAATATATTTTAGCAATTCACTTGGTCAGAATGAAAAGTAAATGAAATTCAGAAGATTACTCATTACTTTAAATTTTAAAAACTAATTTTAGAAACACTTTGCACTCCTACACATCCTACTCAACCATCACAAGGAAAAGTAAAAGGGAACTACTCATACAACATGAAGAACACACCACAAAGCATCATTTGAAACAAGAAAACCCATTAAATAATTATGTTTATAGAAATACAATAATAAAACACACAATACTTAGCTTTCTCTCCAAAACAAAGTTCTGATAATGCTCACCCAAAGATCTGATCATTTGTTGCTCTCCTGAATACTATCCTCAGAATTCAACTCAAATCCTCACCAAATGATTAAGTAAAAGCTATCTCTACTCTTTCCTACAACAAACCTACAGCCTCCCGTTCATTTCTTTACTCTCCTCCTCTTTTTTCCCTTAAAACATAGTTTAATACAACCCTTAAGCCGTCTAATAACTCCCTAAATCATGTGTACAAATTACTGAAAACTGCCCCAAGCTGTTGCTAGCGCCTAGGGGCTAGTACTTAGGCGCCAGTCTCTCTGTCTGCCAAAATTAGTAGTAACGCCTTGACTTCCATGGGTTTGGCACTTAGGCACCAGTAGGGTGGTGCCTTGGCGCTCAATATTTATTGCTAGGCCCCCAATAGCTAGCGCCTAGGAGCCATGCTCTCAGGTTGCTAGGGCTAGGACTAACCACTAGGTGCCCAAGGGGTCGGCGCGTAGGAGCCAGTCATCTGTAGCTTTCTTAGCTCCAATTCTCCACCACTTTGCTCCACTTCTAGTACCTGTTGTGCCTGCAAGAAAAACATAATAGTATCTTTCTTTAAAGTACAAATTCATCCATAAAACGTAAAAATCGTAGANAAGTTGCACAGTATACAGAGAAGCTAGTTGAGAAGCTGTTATATCATTCTTAAAATAGTGCCAACATAAAGGCTTTCACTCCAATAGATGAGAAATAACCATTTTGACTTATGCCCCCTCAACGAGGAAAGTTTGCTTCTACAACATAAGTATTCAACCTATAATCCTTCTCAAATGTTTGTTTCAGAGATTTAAGATGTAGTGCATGCCAAGGAGTATTTCTTCACAATATTACAGATGTCTTATGCTTATTAACAGTGGAAACACTACATTTTCCTTAAAAGACTATGAGCATGTTATAGAGGACTCTCATTTCCTTCAAAGCATTGTTGAAGAACTCGTTATAGTTGACAATCTGAAGGAGGTCATCCATGCAAACTTGAGGCAAAGATCCTACAAGATGCCAATANTTTATGAGAAAAAAGATGTTGATATGACTTATATTCAAGCCACTAAGGATATGTATACTAGACATGTTACTTTTGTTCGAACTTAAGGTTAATTGATAAAGCATTTTCCTATTTCTGTTGGATTACATCATGGATCGGCTTTAAGCCCATATCTTTTTGCTTTAATTATGGATGGTCTTATTGGACATTTACAAGAGGATGTACCTTGGTGTATGCTTTTTGCTGATTGCATCCTTCTCGTGAATAAAATGAAAGAAAAATCCCAAAAAAACTTGAATTATTGAGGTCTACATTGGACTTTAAAGGCCTTCATTTGAGTAGAACTAAAACTGAATACATAGAATGTAATTTTAGTAGTAATAGCTCTAGGACAGAAGTGTAACTTTGCGTGATCAAATTATTAAAATGTGTGAACGATTTAGATATCTCGGATTTGTTTTTCAAAGCGATGGTGATATAGATGGGGATGTTAATAATAAAATTCAAGTTGGTTGGTTGAAGTGGAGGAATGCTTTGGGTCTTTTGTGTGATAGAAAAGTACTGCTTAGACTGAAAGAAAAAAATTATAAGATGGCGGTGAGACGCTAAAAATTCCGCTTTTAATGATCTTTATAATAGATTAGATACTAAGGAAGATGAAAAATATATGTATAAATTAGCCGAACAAAGAGAGAAGAAAAGTAAAAATTTAACTCAAGTAAAGTGTATTAAAGATGAAAATCAAAAAGTACTTTTCTTAGAAAAAGATATTCAACGTAGGTGGGTGAGTTACTTTGATAAACTTTTTAATGAAGTTTCTGAAAAAACGATCGACCTTAGTGATTTTAATATCATGAATAATAATAAAAAGTTTCATATTTACCGCCGCATTAGTAAAAAAGAAGTTGAGGAGAAGAAAACCAAGGGTGGAAAGTCTGTAGGACCTGATGATATTCCAATTGAAGTGTGGAAATATTTAAACTAAGGGTGGAAAGTCTGTAGGACCTGATGATATCCCAATTGAAGTGTGGAAATATTTGGAAGATTTTNGTTGAATGTTAGCCTTTAAAAGAGAAGCATAATACTAAGTTAAGTGTTGTCGAGATGAGAATGATTAGGTGGTTGAGTGATTTTTACACTTAGAGACAAAATGCGAAATGAATATATCAATGATAGGGTTGGTGTAGCTCCAGTGACGGACAAATTTAGAGAGAGTCGTCTTAGAAGATTTGGTCACATTAAACGTCGACCATCTGATGATCCGATTAGGAGAGTAGATGTTTTAGATTCAACGTACGTTAAGAAAGACGGAGGTAGACCTAGAAAGACTTGGGCTTATTGTATAAAAAATGATCGTAATTTATTAGAACTAAATGAAAATATGATACTAAATAGGACGCATTGGAGAAAAAAGATTTGTGTAGCCGATCCCACGTATTGGGATTAAGGCTTTGTTGTTGTTGTAGTTTTTGTAGTTTATTTTGTATTACTAACTTTAGTTTACACCTATAAATTGAGGGTCGCAAATCGATCATGGCTATGTTATAGCAGTATGTTTTTGGCTATAAATATGCCCCTTTAAATTTCTCTAGACTTTCTTCTATCTCTTATGAAATGATTGTAACATTAGTCTGAAGTACACATTTTCTCTTATAGGATCACTTAAGCTCTGATGCGCCCCTAGTGCGTGTTGTTTTTCTGCATGTTTTATGTCAATTCAGTTCCCTTGAGATAGTGCCAAAAACTTGACCCGGCTCGTAATTACGCAGTAATTTAGCTTTCAAAATACGGCAAAAAACTTGACCCAATTTATATTTAGCAGTTAATATACGAAATTAAAATATTATGAAATATAGCAAATAATTCACACACTATGCAAGTTCACATATCGTTTCAAGTAATATAGAGCTTTCTGATTAAGCCTCGAATATCGATCCCACGAGGAACTGATGAAAGATGTCCTTAGTCAAATTTCAATCTACTACTATTAGTCCTTAGTTTGGAATGTTGATTAAATGCTGTTTTATCTAGCAACTACTCCTAAATGCGAATGTTAAATGTAAGGATAGTTACTATTCATAAATATAAATATTAATTCTAAAGATAACCCTTTTTGGATGAGTTAGTTTGGAGAATTTTAAGATGTTAAAAACTATTATTCTTATGTAGCGATTTGGATAATGTAAATGAATAAGATACATTAAATATTGTATGTGCCAAATAGAAACAAATTCAGTGTTATAGAAAATCATTAGCTAATCTTAGGTTTAGTCCCTAAATCCGTGGCTAGGTTAGGAGGATACTGGCGCCCACTCCAGAGCTCCCACTTCCCTTTCTTTGAAGGCTAACTCTCGCTTTAGTTTTTAAACATTAGGATCGAATTGGGGATTTTTAGTCTATCACCCTAGAAATCTCCAATTCAACACACAACAAAGTATATTTTCTTATTTATTTGCACTTAATCCCAAGAACAAAATACTCTTTCATGGACTTAAATGTGATTATCTCTCTGTTGTAGAACTCATACTCTATTTCCCGGATTATATATTTCACAACATATTTTAACAATTCAATTGGTCAGATCGAAAAGTAAATTAAGAGCGGAGTTGAAAAACCATCATAATTTATAATTAAAACTTCTTCTAGCATGCATCCCAATATTCTAAACATGAATCCTACTCCTTGCAAAAAAATATTAAAAGAAAAATAATAACATAATCTTCTCATGCCACTATTTCCAAAAAAGAAAAAATAGTAAGAGAAACACATCACAAAACACGAAGAAAACACAACGAAAGACTTCATTAATCAAAGAAAATCCACTAGATAATTGTTTTACATAAAAAACTATTATGTAAAACTTTTCTTCTCATATGAAAAACTTCATTAAATCGAAGAAAACACAACAATCCACATTTTTCCACTCACACAATTTTTTCTGACATAAAAGCACTCTATTATAGTGTTGGGACAAATTTCTCTAGAGATGCCTCAAGCAACCTTCCAAAAAACGTCCAAATACATTGAATCTTCTAGAAATTTGCCCAGGATCGCGTCCAAACCGTCTCGGGCACTGTCGGCGCCATTTTGGCATCATTATCTGCACTCTCGCGCTGTCGGCGCCGTTTTGGCATCATTTTCTGCACTTTGGCGCTATCGGCGCCGATTCTGGCGCCATCGGCGCCCATCCTGCACAGCTCCATCATTTTGCTTTGTTTGGCTCCGTTTTAGCTCCGTTTCGCCCCGTTTCAGTTGCGTTGCGTTCCTAATAGATAGACCTACAAAATAAGCATAAAAATAACCTTTATTAAAGTGTGTAATTTATTCAAAAATGTGTGAGAAGTGTAAAAGAAATTAAACATGGAAAGACATATCGAAATGTGCTATAATAAAATTTTTTTTCTTGCTCGTTTTTGCTCCAAATTACACCGTTTTTGCTTCTTTTTCTCCAAAACTCCATTTCTTGTCTCTGAAACGAAAAATATACAAAATACTTTCCTTTAAAGTGCAATATCATTGAAAATCACCAAATATAAACATTAAAAGCATATGAAAAATTGAACCTTTTTAAGGCATATCAAGCTCCTATAATTTCAAATTAGCTAGTTTGATGATTTTCTCATCTTTCTTATCTTTCTCAGCCTTCTTGAGAATATCAATCAACCATCTCTTTTGGGTATTGTGCCATTTCAATCCTATAATGACTACATTAGCTCCTTTTGATGATGAGTTCAATTCCTTGGAGTATAATTTTGGAGAAACCCCTCCCTTACCATACTAATAAGCATTTATTTTAGCCTACATATTTATTTTATTTATTTATTTATTTTTTGTGAAGACCATTGAAGCTTTAGTAAAGGTTCTTGATGCCCACACTTGTTTTTTTATAAAATGAAGAACCCAACTAGCTACGCTGCTCGAAGTCAGTAATTTATTAAATGATGCTTTTCTTTCCTTGCTTTGGGAAGCACCACCTGATTTGCTAGCTTTTGCTATTGTTAGAGCCCGCTCAAGAGTTTTCAAGCCTTGGTTAACATGATGCAGAAACCTTATGAGCCACTTTATCATTTCATTACTTTTTTTTCTCATGAGATGCTAAACATACAAGATTTGATGCCCCTTTTCTCTTAGACATCACTTTTTTAGGGCCTTCAAAAGCCGCTTTTACCATGCTCTTGAACTGGGACAATTGAAGATGTTGGCTGGGTTATTGGAGCTTGCCAACAACAATGTTATTCATGTTACCTCGATATCAATCTTCAAATATTTCCTTTAAAAACCCACCACTGAAGACAATTTCTTCAAAATTTTAGATGTAAGTTGCACAGTATACAGAGAAGCTAGTTGAGAAGCTGTTATATCATTCTTAAAATAGTGCCAACATAAAGGTTTTCACTCCAATAGATGAGAAATAACCATTTTGACTTGTGCCCCCTCAACGAGGAAAGTTTGCTTCTACAACATAAGTATTCAACCTATAATCCTTCTCAAATGTTTTTTTCAGAGATTTAAGATGTAGTGCATGCCAAGGAGTATTTCTTCACAATATTACTGATTTCTTATGCTTATTAACAGTGGAAACACTACATTTTCCTTAAAAGACTATGAGCATGTTATAGAGGACTCTCATTTCCTTCAAAGCATTGTTGAAGAACTCATTATAGTTGACAATCTGAAGGAGGTCATCCATGCAAACTTGAGGCAAAGATCCTGCAAGATGCCAATCGAGGATCATGTCCCATCCGATAAAATTCATGTATCAGGGACATTTCCGTAAAACCTCTTGTGACATCTTATTCAAAGCAAGCAATTCAAAGGTGGTTAAAGTTGAACAAATGTGAACATGGAAACTTGAACCAGTTATTTTAGAAAGGGATCCAAAAAATCAGTTTTTAATAAATTTTTTAGTCAATGAAAATAAGAAATAAAATCCTAACATAAACCAATTTTTATCTTATTTTTCTTATAGAAGAAATGTCTATATGCTTGTGAGAAGTCAAAAATTATATTATGCAATCAATTTTGTCTAACGAAACTCAAAAAACTCAGCCAGAGGAAATTTATAATATGCCATGTTCAATGAATTTATCACTCTCTCTCTCCTCTCTCTCACTCTCTCTCACTCTCTCTCTCTCTCTAATATGGCAAATTATTGTATTTTATGAATTTGTCAATTTGTTATATTTTAAGTAATTGTATGCATGAAGTTTATTATTTTGGAAATTTTCAATTATTATTCATTATCCATGGAGAACTCACCCGAAGAAAAAAAATAACAATATCGTAAAGAACTTTTTAACATAGTTACTGTAATCAACTTGCTTTTACTTAATAAACCTACACATACAAAACCCAGCTTGAAAGATATTAACTCAACATCCCTGATACAGAATTTTTAGTGGATTTTACTCTTAATTCAACACTTATTTTCTTACTCAAAGTCTATGAAAACTGAAACTAAGAAATTTGAAATGTTTGCAACTCAAATCAAAGTTAGAAAAATAAATTTCTTTCAGTTTTTCTCTCTTNAATTTGAAATGTTTGCAACTCAAATCAAAGTTAGAAAAATAAATTTCTTTCAGTTTTTCTCTCTTTTTTTTTATTAAGTATTTTAAGTGATTGCTATATTGGGTTATTTTTCTATTACACATGAACTAAATCTTCTTTCTAGGTCTTGGATGTATCATGTGTTTATTTTTACTAGATGTTAATGAAAAGTTCTTGGTATTTTCTTTATTTTATGTACTACGTGTTTTGCTTGGTTTTATGACAAACTACTAATTATGTGGATCAATATGAATAGCATATGAGGTTTGTTTAAAATAGAGAAAGAGAGGACAAACTCACCCCGTGTGAAAATTTCACGATTAATGGATTGTAGGTTATAGATAATTGCCGAGAATTTGTGTACCTTTTATTGAGATTCTAAAGTTTTGACAACATCTTTCACATTATCTATTAATGATCAATAGGTAGGTTATGTGAGAGAGAGCGGAAAAGTCTAGCTTGTAAGAGCAATTTTGCAGCTATTTTTGATCATATCATAGTATCGNAAAGTTTTGACAACATCTTTCACATTATCTATTAATGATCAATAGGTAGGTTATGTGAGAGAGAGCGGAAAACTCTAGCTTGTAAGAGCAATTTTGCAGCTATTTTTTATCATATCATAGTATCATTAAACCAAGCACACTCTTTGACTTGATTATAGACTACTCTAACTAGCACATGTATTATTCATCCTCTAAAGCTCTCTCACCTTGATTTCGCTCCAATTGAACCCTTGTTTTATAAATTTGACTCATTAGTGCAACAATAATTTTTTCTCTTATTTTTCTTATAGAAGAAATCTCTATGCTCGTGATAAATCAAAATATTTTATGCAATAAATTTTGTCTAGCTAAACTCAATAACACAGCCTGAGGAAATTTATAATATTTCATATTCAATGAATTCATTACTTCTCTCACACACACTCTCTTTCTCCCTCTCTCTCTCTCTTTCTCCCTTTAATATGACAATATATTGTGTTATATGAATTTGTCAATTTGTTATATTTTATGTACCTGTATATATTTTATGTACCTGTATACATAAAGTTAATTATTTTGGAAAATTTTAAATTATTATTCATGAATCTTTGAGAACCCGCTTCTTTGAAAAAATAAGAAACAAAGCTTTTTAAAGAACTTAGCAACATAATTGCTACTATCCAGTAGCTTTTATTTAATAATCCTACTCTTAGGAAATCTAACTTGAAAGTTATTAACTCTACAACCTACACACTCGAAGAATTTTTATTGGGCTTTATTTTTAATTCAACACTTATTTTTTTTCTCAAAGTCTAGCAAAACTCAAACTATAAAATTAGAAATGTTTTTAACTCAATACAAAATTAGAAAAATAATTTCCTTGAGTTTCTCTATCTCTTTTTTAACCAAGTATTGTAATATGTTTAATGATTGTTATAGTTGGCTATTTTTCTCTTACACATGTACTAAGTCCCCTTTGTAGGGCTCGAATGTTGCATGTGTCTTCTTTTTACTGGTTGTTAGTAATGAAAGTTGCTTGATATTTTCTTTCATTTGTATACTGTGTGTTTTGGTTGGCTTGATAACAAAATATTAATTATCTGGATATGTATTAATAGAATATGAGGATTGTTCGAAATTGAAAGGGAGAGAACGAACTCATTGTGAGTGAAAATAACATGGTGGATGGACTTTAGGCTATAAATAATTGCAGAGAATCCGTGTAGCCTTTATTGAGATCCCAAAAGTGTCCACAAAATATCTCCCATTGTCTATAAATGAGTGATATAGGTTGGTTATGCGAGGAGGGTGAGAGCAAACTTATGAGAGTAGTTTAGGAACCACCTTTTATGAGATCAAGTATTGTTAAACCTAACATACTCCTTGACTTGATTATTGGCTAGTCTATTCAACATATGTAAAATTCATCTTCTAAAGCTCTCTCACCTTGGTTTTGCTTCAATTGAACCTTTATTTTACTTTTCGTAGTTTTTCTTTCGTTCTTAATTTTAGGTTTGGTTGTGGTGTCGCTCTGCTTCAAGTGAACATTTGTTTGCGCTCACCCGTAATATTTGAATTTGAGACATTAATGGGAAAAAAGTTTTCCAATAACCATTATTTTAGTTTCTAGTATCTTTTTTAGTTTTAGTGTATATAATCCTTAATTAACTGATGCAATGTGGGCTAAGTATGTTTGTATATTATGATTATCAAACTCCCATGTACTCAATTTTTTGGTCGTTCTCCATCAAAGTCCGCAATTGTAGTTATTTACAAAACAAACCACCTGAGTAATGAAATCATTTAGTTGATTATCCAAATTATGGTGGCATTAATGTTTTGGTTTTTTAAGTGGTTTCTTCAATTCACTTTCAATTATGATGTGCAATTACTTTAATTTCATTTGTATGAGTAATGTTATTAAATAGAAACATAGTCGTGCTATATATTTTTGTGTATGGTAATCATGAGTGGGCTTAATCTTACTTACATATATTGTTAAGAAGCTCAATAGTCAATGAGTAAATTTGACATCACTTGCCTCACATAACATTTGTCCGGACATGAATTAAGACTATTATGAAGGATTTTTTACTCCCTA
>JXCR01090815.1:15125-93807 GCA_002079205.1 Phalaenopsis hybrid cultivar | reverse complement strand
AAAAAAACCTAAGCCTAACAATGTTATTTGACACACCATTATAGCAAAATATAACACAAAGTTCTAAGAAACTTGCTGAGTGTAAGTTTGGATACGGGGTTCCCCCAAACTGATTGTTCTGCACCATTTGAATAATAACATACTTAAGTTCAAATGTATTAGCTTCTACGGCAGGAGTTTGAATACTTAAGTGAATTTCATTTGTCATAAGATTAACGTAATCTCTAAATGTTCTATGCGCATTATGATGATCATCAATTGATTCCTGGGTATCTAAATTGATTTGTTGATTTTTTGTCATTTCTTTTACAAGTTCGTGAAGTCCTTTTTTCTTCATTCTCTTAATAGTTCTCTAGTTCTGAATTGTATTTTCAAATCTTATAGGTTTTGAACTACGCACACTGACTAAAGATTCAACTAGTAGATTTCACACAAATTGAACACAAAAAATTATTTTTAGAATTTTTTTTTCAAGCAAACAAATAATTACACATAAAAACTAACACTACAAATTTCCAAGTCTAGGTCTAAATGGTTTAACTAAAATTATCCTAAGTTAACTACACTGTCGCTCTCGAACAACAACGCAAAAAACATGATAACCTATTTCTAGGTGGACTCGCNCTAAGATCGAATTGGGGATTTTTAGTCTATCACCCTAGAAATCTCCAATTCAACACACAACAAAGTATATTTCCTTATTTATTTGCACTTAATCCCATGAACAAAATACTCTTTCATGGACTTAAATGTGATTATCTCTTTGTTGTAGAACTCATACTCCATTTCCCGGATTATATATTTCACAACATATTTTAACAATTCAATTGACCAGATCGAAAAGTAAATTAAGAGCGGAATTGAAAAACCATCATAATTTATAATTAAAACTTCTTCTAGCATGCATCCCAATTTTCTAAACATGAATCCTACTCATTGTAAAAAAAAATTAAAAGAAAAATAATAACATAATCTCTCATGCCACTATTTCCAAAAAAAAAAAATAGTAAGAGAAACACATCACAAAGCACGAAGAAAACACAATGAAAGACTTCATTAAATCAAAGCAAATCCACTAGATAAGTGTTTTACATAAAAGCTATTATGTAAAACTTTTCTTCTCATATGAAAAACTTCATTAAATCGAAGAAAACACAACAATCCACATTTTTCCACTCACACACACAACTTTTTCTGACATAAAAGCACTCTATTATAGTGTAGGGACAAATTTCTCTAGAGATGCCTCAAGCAATCTTCCAAAAAGCGTCCAAATACATTGAATCTTCTAGAAATTTGCCCAGGATCGCGTCCAAATCGTCTCGGGCACTGTCGGCGCCATTTTGGCGTCATTATCTGCACTTTGGCGCTGTCGGCGCCGTTTTGGCGTCATTTTCTGCACTTTGGCGCTATCGGCGCCGATTCTGGCGCCATCGGCGCCCATCTTGCACAGCTCCATCATTTTGCTTTGTTTGGCTCTGTTTTAGCTCCGTTTCGTCCCGTTTCAGTTGCGTTGCGTTCCTAACAGATAGACCTACAAAATAAGCATAGAAATAACCTTTATTAAAGTGTGTAATTTATTCAAAAATGTGTGAGAAGTGTAAAAGAAATTAAACATGGAAAGACATATCAAAATGTGACAGGACAATTTTTTTTCTTGCTCGATTTTTCTCCAAATTACACCGTTTTTGCTTCTTTTTCTCCAAAACTCCATTTCTTGTCCCTGAAATGAAAAATATACAAAATACCTTCCTTCAAAGTGCAATATCATTGAAAATCACCAAATATAAACGTTAAAAGCATATGAAAAATTGAACCTTTTTTAGGCATATCAAGCTCCTATAATTTCAAATTAGCTAGTTTGATGATTTTCTCATCTTTCTTATCTTTCTCAACCTTCTTGAGAATATCAATCAACCATCTCTTTTGGGTATTGTACCATTTCAATCCTATAATTACTACATTAGCTCCTTTTGATGATGAGTTCAATTCCTTGGAGTATAATTTTGGAGAAACCCCTCTCCCTTACCATACTAATAAGCATTTATTTTAGCCTACATATTTATTTTATTTATTTATTTTTTTTTGTGAAGACCATTGAAGCTTTAGTAAAGGTTCTTGATGCCCACACTTGTTTTTTTATAAAATGAAGAACCCAACTAGCTACGCTGCTCGAAGTCAGTAATTTATTAAATGATGCTTTTCTTTCCTTGCTTTGGGAAGCACCACCTGATTTGCTAGCTTTTGCTATTGTTAGAGCCCGCTCAAGAGTTTTCAAGCCTTGGTTAACATGATGCAGAAACCTTATGAGCCACTTTATCATTTCATTACTTTTTTTTCTCATGAGATGCTAAACATACAAGATTTGATGCCCCTTTTCTCTTAGACATCACTTTTTTAGGGCCTTCAAAAGCCGCTTTTACCATGCTCTTGAACTGGGACAATTGAAGATGTTGGCTGGGTTATTGGAGCTTGCCAACAACAATGTTATTCATGTTACCTCGATATCAATCTTCAAATATTTCCTTTAAAAACCCACCACTGAAGACAATTTCTTCAAAATTTTAGATGTAAGTTGCACAGTATACAGAGAAGCTAGTTGAGAAGCTGTTATATCATTCTTAAAATAGTGCCAACATAAAGGCTTTCACTCCAATAGATGAGAAATAACCATTTTGACTTATGCCCCCTCAACGAGGAAAGTTTGCTTCTACAACATAAGTATTCAACCTATAATCCTTCTCAAATGTTTGTTTCAGAGATTTAAGATGTAGTGCATGCCAAGGAGTATTTCTTCACAATATTACAGATGTCTTATGCTTATTAACAGTGGAAACACTACATTTTCCTTAAAAGACTATGAGCATGTTATAGAGGACTCTCATTTCCTTCAAAGCATTGTTGAAGAACTCGTTATAGTTGACAATCTGAAGGAGGTCATCCATGCAAACTTGAGGCAAAGATCCTACAAGATGCCAATAGAGGATCATGTCCCATCCGATAAAATTCATGTATCAGGGACATTTCCGTAAAACCTCTTGTGACATCTTATTCAAAGCAAGCAATTCAAAGGTGGTTAAAGTTGAACAAATGTGAACATGGAAACTTGAACCAGTTATTTTAGAAAGGGATCCAAAAAATCAGTTTTTAATAAATTTTTTAGTCAATGAAAATAAGAAATAAAATCCTAACATAAACCAATTTTTATCTTATTTTTCTTATAGAAGAAATGTCTATATGCTTGTGAGAAGTCAAAATATATATTATGCAATCAATTTTGTCTAACGAAACTAAAAAAACTCAGCCCGAGGAAATTTATAATATGCCATGTTCAATGAATTTATCACCTCTCTCTCCTCTTTCTCCTCTCTCTCACTCACTCTCTCTCTAATATGGCAAATTATTGTATTTTATGAATTTGTCAATTTGTTATATTTTAAGTAATTGTATGCATGAAGTTTATTATTTTGGAAATTTTCAATTATCATTCATTATCCATGGAGAACTCACCCGAAGAAAAAAAATAACAATATCGTAAAGAACTTTTTAACATAGTTACTGTAATCAACTTGCTTTTACTTAATAAACCTACACATACAAAACCCAGCTTGAAAGATATTAACTCAACATCCCTGATACAGAATTTTTAGTGGATTTTACTCTTAATTCAACACTTATTTTCTTACTCAAAGTCTATCAAAACTTAAACTAAGAAATTTGAAATGTTTGCAACTCAAATCAAAGTTAGAAAAATAAATTTCTTTCAGTTTTTCTCTCTTTTTTTTTTTATTAAGTATTTTAAGTGATTGCTATATTGGGTTATTTTTCTATTACACATGAACTAAATCTTCTTTCTAGGTCTTGGATGTATCATGTGTTTATTTTTACTAGATGTTAATGAAAAGTTCTTGGTATTTTCTTTATTTTATGTACTACGTGTTTTGCTTGGTTTTATGACAAACTACTAATTATGTGGATCAATATGAATAGCATATGAGGTTTGTTTAAAATAGAGAAAGAGAGGACAAACTCACCCCGTGTGAAAATTTCACGATTAATGGATTGTAGGTTATAGATAATTGCCAAGAATTTGTGTACCTTTTATTGAGATTCTAAAGTTTTGACAACATCTTTCACATTATCTATTAATGATCAATAGGTAGGTTATGTGAGAGAGAGCGGAAAACTCTAGCTTGTAAGAGCAATTTTGCAGCTATTTTTTATCATATCATAGTATCATTAAACCAAGCACACTCTTTGACTTGATTATAGACTACTCTAACTAGCACATGTATTATTCATCCTCTAAAGCTCTCTCACCTTGATTTCGCTCCAATTGAACCCTTGTTTTATAAATTTGACTCATTAGTGCAACAATAATTTTTTCTCTTATTTTTCTTATAGAAGAAATCTCTATGCTCGTGATAAATCAAAATATTTTATGCAATAAATTTTGTCTAGCTAAACTCAATAACACAGCCTGAGGAAATTTATAATATTTCATATTCAATGAATTCATTACTTCTCTCACACACACTCTCTTTCTCCCTCTCTCTCTCTCTTTCTCCCTTTAATATGACAATATATTGTGTTATATGAATTTGTCAATTTGTTATATTTTATGTACCTGTATATATTTTATGTACCTGTATACATAAAGTTAATTATTTTGGAAAATTTTAAATTATTATTCATGAATCTTTGAGAACCCGCTTCTTTGAAAAAATAAGAAACAAAGCTTTTTAAAGAACTTAGCAACATAATTGCTACTATCCAGTAGCTTTTATTTAATAATCCTACTCTTAGGAAATCTAACTTGAAAGTTATTAACTCTACAACCTACACACTCGAAGAATTTTTATTGGGCTTTATTTTTAATTCAACACTTATTTTTTTTCTCAAAGTCTAGCAAAACTCAAACTATAAAATTAGAAATGTTTTTAACTCAATACAAAATTAGAAAAATAATTTCCTTGAGTTTCTCTATCTCTTTTTTAACCAAGTATTGTAATATGTTTAATGATTGTTATAGTTGGCTATTTTTCTCTTACACATGTACTAAGTCCCCTTTGTAGGGCTCGAATGTTGCATGTGTCTTCTTTTTACTGGTTGTTAGTAATGAAAGTTGCTTGATATTTTCTTTCATTTGTATACTGTGTGTTTTGGTTGGCTTGATAACAAAATATTAATTATCTGGATATGTATTAATAGAATATGAGGATTGTTCGAAATTGAAAGGGAGAGAACGAACTCATTGTGAGTGAAAATAACATGGTGGATGGACTTTAGGCTATAAATAATTGCAGAGAATCCGTGTAGCCTTTATTGAGATCCCAAAAGTGTCCACAAAATATCTCCCATTGTCTATAAATGAGTGATATAGGTTGGTTATGCGAGGAGGGTGAGAGCAAACTTATGAGAGTAGTTTAGGAACCACCTTTTATGAGATCAAGTATTGTTAAACCTAACATACTCCTTGACTTGATTATCGGCTAGTCTATTCAACATATGTAAAATTCATCTTCTAAAGCTCTCTCACCTTGGTTTTGCTTCAATTGAACCTTTATTTTACTTTTCGTAGTTTTTCTTTTGTTCTTAATTTTAGGTTTGGTTGTGGTGTCGCTCTGCTTCAAGTGAACATTTGTTTGCGCTCACCCGTAATATTTGAATTTGAAACATTTATGGGAAAAAAGTTTTCCAATAACCATTATTTTAGTTTCTAGTATCTTTTTTAGTTTTAGTGTATATAATCCTTAATTAACTGATGCAATGTGGGCTAAATATGTTTGTATATTATGATTATCAAACTCCCATGTACTTAATTTTTTGGTCGTTCTCCATCAAAGTCCGTAATTGTAGTTATTTACAAAACAAACCACCTGAGTAATGAAATCATTTAGTTGATTATCCAAATTATGGTGGCATTAATGTTTGGTCTTTTAAGTGGTTTCTTCAATTCACTTTCAATTATGATATGCAATTACTTTAATTTCATTTGCNTTTCAAAATTATGGCGTTTGGTTGGATGAAAATAAAATGTAGTATAAAATTTTGGTCAATTTGCATGATTTTAAGATACATTGTAAGGTACTAACTATTATCATTGCATGCGACANTTTCAAAATTATGGCGTTTGGTTGGATGAAAATAAAATGTAGTATAAAATTTTGGTCAATTTGCATGATTTTTAGATACATTGTAAGGTACTAACTATTATCATTGCATGCGACCATCACCTACCACAATCTATCATCCATCATTGCTTGCCACCCATCTTTGGCTATCGCTGATCGCTCATCTTTACTGTTGGCCACCGCCCATCTCTTGTTGCCTACCCATTTCCAATCGCCCGTCCATTGCTAGTTACCAACTGTTGCCTGATGCTACCAACTATCANAATCACCTACCACAATCTATCATCCATCATTGCTTGCCACCCATCTTTGGCTATCGCTGATCGCTCATCTTTGCTGTTGGCCACCGCCCATCTCTTGTTGCCTACCCATTTCCAATCGCCCGTCAATTGCTAGTTACCAACTGTTGCCTGATGCTACCAACTATCGGTGGTTGCAGTTGGCTGATGCCTGCCACTCTCTGGTAGCCATGATCCACATAGTTGCGGCCATTCTCTGCCTACCACCGCCAATAGCTTGATGATGCTAATTGCCTCCCATCGCTCGTTCTGTTGTTGCAACCGATTACTGTTCGTTGGTCTCATCACTGGCTGCCTATAGTGGCCCACTTTTTACTATCGACTATTGGCCACTGCCATCAAATTTGTTTTATATTGATTTAATTTTTCTTCAAAACAATCATAAATGTAAACTATTGCATTTATTTTACACCGAATCAAACAATTACAAAGTATTTCAAATATATTGCATTTTAATTACATTATATTTCTTTTTTAGCAAACCAAACAACCCTTACATGAAAATAGACAGTGACATAAGGTCTATACTGGCTCCAAGATCATATAACACTTTGTCATAAAATTTTTCTCCAATTGCACAAGGGATAGTAAAGCTCTCAGGATCCTTAAGCTTCTGAGGAAGTTTTTTCTGTATAATAGCACTGCACTCCTCATTGAGTGCAACTGTTTCATAATCTCTAAACTTCTTCTTATTAAGAATCTCTTTCATGAATCTTACATAGCCAGACATTTGTTCTAACGCCTCAGNGTGACATAAGGTCTATACTGGCTCCAAGATCATATAACACTTTGTCATAAAATTTTTCTCCAATTGCACAAGAGATAGTAAAGCTCTCAGGATCCTTAAGCTTCTGAGGAAGTTTTTTCTGTATAATAGCATTGCACTCCTCATTGAGTGTAACTGTCTCATAATCTCTAAACTTCTTATTAAGAATCTCTTTCATGAATTTTACATAGCCAGACATTTGTTCTAACGCCTCAACAAAATGAATTTTAATCATTAATTTTTTAAATACTTCCAAAAATCTTGAAAATTGCTGGTTAAACTTTTGTTTTTGGAGTCTTTGAACAAATGTTGGTGGTGGTTTTTTTAAGTTAATCTTAGTTGGTGAGATTGGTTTTTCTAAGTCTTTGGAAACATCTTTCAAAAGTTTTTCTGGTTCTACAGTCTTCTTTTTAATTTCAACATCTTTCCGAACTATATCCTTCAATTCTCTTTCACTCTTTGATTAGACAACTTTCACATGCTCACTATTCTTCTCCTTAGGATTAATCTCAGTGTTGCTAGGAAGTGTTCTTTGAGGTCAATTGCCGAGTAAGTTAATAACCTGTCCCAACTGGTTTTCTATATTTCTAATTGTTGTACCTTGACTTTGCAATTGATTCCCCATATGCAATATAGCTTTGTCCCAAGAATGTTTCTCCTTTAATTGTGGATTAGCATTAAATCCTATAGGATAAGAAGGTCTATAGTTGGCACAACCCTGATTATTTCAATTTTCTTTTGGATTCGCTTGATTATTTCCTCATTCTTTGTTTCCCCCACTAGAGTTGTTGTGCCAGTTAAGTTTGGATGATTCTTCAAACTTGGGTTCTAGAAATTGGAATAAGAGTTGTTTGAAGTATTACCATCAAANGGAAGTGTTCTTTGAGGTCAATTGCCGAGTAAGTTAATAACCTGTCCCAACTGGTTTTCTATATTTCTAATTTCTGTACCTTGACTTTGCAATTGATTCCCCATATGCAATATAGCTTTGTCCCAAGAATATTTCTCCTTTAATTGTGGATTAACATTAAATCCTATAGGATAAGAAGGTCTATAGTTGGTACAACCCTGATTATTTCAATTTTCTTTTGGATTCGCTTGATTATTTCCTCATTCTTTGTTTCCCCCACTAGAGTTGTTGTGCCAGTTAAGTTTGGATGATTCTTCAAACTTGGTTTCTAGAAATTGGAATAAGAGTTGTTTGAAGTATTACCATCAACCAATTATCCAAATGAGTTTTCCTCAATTACTGGAGGTCATTAAGATTGGTTTATTCAAAATTGGTTTAGCTTTCTAGATATGGCTGCTACCTGAGCAGTTAAAATCGAAAGAACATCTATGTCATGTACACTGGCTACCTTTTTAGGGTTTACTCTCTCAAAAGGTCATTGGAAATTGTTTGTGGCTACTCCAAAATCAGAGAATATACCTCATCGAATGACTTTGATAAAAACGAACCACCAACGACATTATTAATGATAGATCTAAGGAATCCTACTAAACTATTGTAAAAAGTCTGAATAATCAACCAATCANCCTGAGCAGTTAAAATCGAAAGAACATCTATGTCATGTACACTGGCTACCTTTTTAGGGTTTACTCTCTCAAGAGGTCATTGGAAATTGTTTGTGGCTACTCCAAAATCAGAGAATTTACCTCATGGAATGACTTTGATAAAAACGAACCACCAACGACATTATTAATGATAGATATAAGGAATCCTACTAAACTATTGTAAAAAGTCTGAATAATCAACCAATCCNCCCGAGTGCATAAAGATGTTTGGTTAAATTTGTTTTAATTCCTTAAATCCCAACTTGAACCCATCAAAGACTATCTTTAAAATTTTTTTTTCCCCCTACAATGTACTTGCACCATTCCCTCTAGATCAATGCTTATAGCCTAGTTGTTCTACGATAATACTCCCGAGGCATTATAGATCACAATATATTTTAGCAATTCACTTGGTCAGAATGAAAAGTAAATGAAATTCAGAAGATTACTCATTACTTTAAATTTTAAAAACTAATTTTAGAAACACTTTGCACTCCTACACATCCTACTCAACCATCACAAGGAAAAGTAAAAGGGAACTACTCATACAACATGAAGAACACACCACAAAGCATCATTTGAAACAAGAAAACCCATTAAATAATTATGTTTATAGAAATACAATAATAAAACACACAATACTTAGCTTTCTCTCCAAAACAAAGTTCTGATAATGCTCACCCAAAGATCTGATCATTTGTTGCTCTCCTGAATACTATCCTCAGAATTCAACTCAAATCCTCACCAAATGATTAAGTAAAAGCTATCTCTACTCTTTCCTACAACAAACCTACAGCCTCCCATTCATTTCATTACTCTCCTCCTCTTTTTTCCTTTAAAACATAGTTTAATACAACCCTTAAGCCGTCTAATAACTCCCCAAATCATGTGTACAAACTACTGAAAACTGCCCCAAGTTGTTGCTAGCGCCTAGGGGCTAGTACTTAGGCGCCATCTCTCTGTCTGCCAAAATTAGTAGTAACGCCTTGACTTCCATGGGTTTGGCACTTAGGCACCAGTAGGGTGGCGCCTTGGCGCTCAATATTTATCGCCTAGGCCCCCAATAGCTAGCGCCTAGGAGCCATGCTCTCAGAGTGCTAGGGCTAGGACTAACCACTAGGTGCCCAAGGGGTCGGCGCGTAGGAGCCAGTCTTCTGTAGCTTTCTTAGCTCCAATTCTCCACCACTTTTCTCCACTTCAAATACTTGTTGTGCCTGCAAGAAAAAACATAATAGTATCTTTCTTTAAAGTACAAATTCATCCATAAAACGTAAAAATCGTAGGGAATCAAAGCATTCTTTTCCACGCATAACTAGCTCACTGTAAATTGTCTGCACCCATGTCTAGAGCAACTCATGATGAGGGCACTTTTTTAACAAAACCTCGAATCTCTCCCAAGTCTTGTATAGTGCTTCTCCTTCAATCCAGATGAAATTTGAGATTCAATCTTCTTCTAAATGATCTTCTCTTGAGGGAAGTAGTTTGTTAGGATTTTCTATGCTAGGATATCCCAACATGAAATGGGATTGATGGGAAGGGAGTTAAGTCAACTCCTATGTTTATTGCTCAACAAATAAAGGGAATACTCTTAGTCTCATCGTGTCTTCTAACACCCTATTTTACTTGAAGGTGTCTCAAATCTCTAGGAATTTCATGATGTGTGTGCTTGAATCATCCTTAGCCAAACCTCTGAATTGTCTGTAAGTTGTTCGACTTGATCTCAAAATTGTTGGCATGTATGTTCGGCTTCATTATGGCCTTGAGGATTTAGTGTATTGTTGGCAATGCATAATTTTGCAAAGCTTTCAATTGTCCAAGCTTTCAGCTGACCATTTTTCACATAACTGTTGACCAACTTTTTGGTCAACTCTCTCTTGGCTCGTTTCCAATTCCATCTAAACATGGGTCCCTTTTTTAGTGTCACTAGGTGGCTAGATTGAGCTTGAGTTTGCTTGGACATGGGCTTCACTTGAGCTAAAATTTTAAATTAACTAAATTTAAATACAAATGTAATTTTCATTGGAACCAAAATTGAAATTAATTTAATTAAGATGTAAATCTAATTCAGTCAACCTAAATTGAAACCTAATATTGAACCAAAATTTAGTAACCTTTTCAACAATGAACATTTTAATTTTGGGGCGTAAAAAGTAGTGGGTTGCATGTATTTCGACACATTTAACATGAGTTAGCTTGTAAGAGAAACCAAACAACAACAAAAAAAATTAAAATGAAATTAATTCAAAGAAAATAAAGTTAAAAAAAACATAAAATTGGTCGAAGTAATAGTTCATAAATCTGATATTAATATTGTTGTGCAATCTCCAACAACGTTGTTAAACATTTAATATGAATATCACACTTTCACAAGAGCACAAGGTCGTGCAAGTAATAAAATGAAATGGTTTTGTCTCATAGCATGAGTTAATTTATGTGATTTCACCCGTTTGTATTCCTATATTTTACCTTCTACTTTACCTTATTTATTTTTTGGATTTACACTTGAAAATGGTTTTTGTTGGTGATGTTAGCAATTTTATCGTATTTCAGATCGAGAAAAACCCTGGAAAAAGTGGTCAGATTTGGCGTGACCACACCTTTATATTGTGATAGCGGCGTGACCACCCCTGGATCGGGTGTGACCACACCGCTCTTTCATAGGCCCGACGATCCAAACGTGACCAGCCGTGATCGAGGGTGACCACGTTACTCGATCCATATTATTGACATGACCATGCCATATTTTGACATANACGGTCAGATTTGGCGTGACCACACCTTTATATTGTGATAGCGGCGTGACCACCCCTGGATCGGGTGTGACCCACTGCTCTTTCATAGGCCCGACGATCCAAACGTGACCAGCCGTGACCGAGGGTGACCACGTTACTCGATCCATATTATTGACATGACCATGCCATATTTTGACATGACTGCGTCGATAGAGCGATTTTGAAAAGACAGTTCTGGCCAAATCCCTGAAATTGGCTATAAAAGATGGGTCTTAGGGCATCTTGGAGAGGCTTGGACCATTAGAGACGGCTGGAGACAAAATTTGAGGATTTGGAGAGCTTCCTCTTAGAACTTTCTTCTCGCTTAAGGTTGAGGTCCAAAGGGCTTTATCTTTTTTATTGTTCTTTAGTATTTCTTAATTATTTTGAGAGGAGATTATCTGTGAGAGATCTACTATNTTTTTATTGTTCTTTAGTATTTCTTAATTATTTTGAGAGGAGATTATCTGTGAGAGATCTACTATGAAAGAAAGAAGGAACACATTATTTTTAAATTTTTACATTTTAATTTTACTTGCAATAATGACTTCTATGGATTTGATTTACATCATTTTTCTAAGATGAGTGACCAAGTTCTTTTTTACTTTTATGTGATGAAAGAATCGTGGTTTTGTGCTTTTTCGAATTGTTTTCATCAGTAATGTTTTCATGCGCTTTCAAGTCTTTTTATTGAGTTAACTATTAGATTTCGTTAACTCGTGATCTNTTTACTTTTATGTGATGAAAGAATCGTGGTTTTGTGCTTTTTCGAATTGTTTTCATCAGTAATGTTTTCATGAGCTTTCAAGTCTTTTTTGTTGAGTTAACTATTAGATTTCGTTAACTCGTGATCGGACCAATTAACATGTTAATATATTTTATGATCTATGACTTCTGCGCGTTGCCACAAAATCCGGGTAAGAATAGACTTTCTATCAAGCTTTTGCAACATAGAAAGAGGATCAGAATAATCCTACAGAATGCTATGGGGATTAAGAGAACTTAATTTCTTGGGTTCTAGTTATCTTTTGACCTAGACATAAACAAAATTAGAATTTTTTTCCCTGTTGACAATCTATCACCTAAGAGAAAATTTATGAATATCAGAAACCACCATGAATCTAATATCAAACGGGTTGCGAGCCTCATCTCTCTTGAAGGAACGCAAGATTTATTTGCTTGTTGTTTTCCTTTATTTTTCATCCTCATTAGTTTTGTTTTTGTTTTTGAGTAGGATTTTAGAAACTCTATCTGTTATTTATGATCAGGCTGAATTAGGTTTAATTGTTTAGTAAACTAAAAATTTGTTCTTCAGAATATTTCTTAGCCTTTTTCTTGTGAGAACGATATGTGATTTTCTTTAATCGCATTATTACTTAACACATATACTTGCGTGATTGACCGATTTACTTCGCAGTAAGTTTTTNTCCTACAGAATGCTATGGGGATTAAGAGAACTTAATTTCTTGGGTTCTAGTTATCTTTTGACCTAGACATAAGCAAAATTAGAATTTTTTTCCCTGTTGACAATCTATCACGTAAGAGAAAATTTATGAATATCAGAAACCACCATGAATCTAATATCAAACGGGTTGCGAGCCTCATCTCTCTTGAAGGAACGCAAGATTTATTTGCTTGTTGTTTTCCTTTATTTTTCATCCTCATTAGTTTTGTTTTTGTTTTTGAGTAGGATTTTAGAAACTCTATCTCTTATTTATGATCAGGCTGAATTAGGTTTAGTTGTTTAGTAAACTAAAAATTTGCTCTTCAGAATATTTCTTAGCCTTTTTCTTGTGAGAACGATACGTGATTTTCTTTAATTGCATTATTACTTAACACATATACTTGTGTGATTGACCGATTTACTTCGCAGTAAGTTTTCGGCTATCAAGTTTTAGACACCGTTGCAGGAAAAATGCATTAAGAAGAATTCTGATTTTAGGAGAACTGTAGTTGAACTCCTGAGAATCTAGATTTAGTAATTTTTTTCTTATATGCTTATTTCATATTTGTTTGCACTTGTATTACTGCATTGTTTTCTTATAGGTGCTGAAAAGTAAAAGGTTGAAAAAAATGTTGAAAAGCAATAAAAAGTTGTTTGGGTCTGTTTTGTTCAATCTTTTTGTATGTGTTATTTTCTTTGCATATGTGAATGTTGACTTATTTGTGTGGGTTATTATGATTGTTTGTTTGAAGTCAGTTGAGTCTGTCTTTTTTGTATGCGTAGAAGAGCTGAATCTGACATTGCCCTTTTTGACTTCGAGATAGACCACACTTTTAGACGCCTCAAGAGAGCACAATTGTCTATTGAGACTCATAGAGATAATTAATCCTCAGGATTATGTCAACCATTAGGGGAAGAAATTCATCTTAGCATTAATTACCTTTCTGTTGACTTCAATACCTTTGAGCTAAGTGATTCCTGACTTTTTAGATAGATGTAAAATGCAATGTATGCAACTATATGCNGTTGACTTATTTGTGTGGGTTATTATGATTGTTTGTTTGAAGTCAGTTGAGTCTGTCTTTTTTGTATGCGTACAAGAGCTGAATCTGACATTGCCCTTTTTGACCTCGAGATAGACCACACTTTTAGACGCCTCAAGAGAGCACGATTGTCTATTGAGACTCATAGAGATAATTAATCCTCAGGATTATGTCAACCATTAGGGGAAGAAATTCATCTTAGCATTAATTACCTTTCTGTTGACTTCAATACCTTTGAGCTAAGTGATTCCCGACTTTTTAGATAGATGTAAAATGCGATGTATGCAATTATATGCTTTAACTTCCTTAATAGTTATTCTTAATTTGCAACAAAGTCAAAAATTTGATCCAAAGCAAAAGCTAGGTAAGTTTTCTACTATGAAACAAATAAGAATATAATTTTAATTTTAAATATGGGATACTACGCAAGTAAACATATCATTATCAAATAATATAACTTTTTTTTGATTAAGCCCCAAATATCGAACCCACAGGAAAAATAACTATATGCTTTTTAGGAATTTAGAAATTTTAGATGACAAAAATCTACTTAGTAGAATATTCTTACTTAAACTTAAGATGCTAAAATAGGAATGCAAATTCGATTTTTTTTTGTAATTTTTGATTTATGAAAATAAAGTAAACAACTAATTAATTTAACTAAATACTTGCAAGATGAAGACGATATAAATAAAATATTTTTTTCTTTATCATGAATCAATAATAAGTAAAAAAATTATGTTGTGGAAGTATTCTAAATATGTTGTGTAAAATAGAAACAATAATATTCTTTACCCTTATTAGAGATGCTATAAAAAACATTGGCTAATCTATAGTTTGATTAGTCTTGAAGACCGGCTAGATAGGGAAGATACTAGCTCTCACTATAGAGTTCCCTCTTCTCCCTCCACCTGGTGGCTAACATCTCGTTTCAAAACCTAAAACTATAAATCAAATTGGGGGCTTTAGCTTGTCACTCTAAAATCCTCTAATTCTACACTCTTGAAAAGTTTATTTCCCTATTTATTTGTACTCAACCCCATGAACTATATTCTCATCCATGAAATCAATAATGTGATTCTAACCATTTGTTGACTGAGACAATATCATCTCGGATCTTACATGTTCTCACAATAGGTATTAACATCTTAATTTGCAAAATCAAGAAGTAAATGAAGTGCAAGGTTTCAAATCATTACAACTTCTTCCAACATTGAAACATAATACTTTACATAACTTCCTTTCAATACTTAATTATTTATCATTTTAAGAAAAAAGATAAAGAAAACTAAGAATTCATGGAGAAAACACAACTACACATGAGTTTAAAAGTAGAAATCATGCACACAAACAAGAAATCTAAATTAAAATCAAGTGTTGTCACAAAGATAAACACTTATCTCAAATCCTCTCCACCAAATGACTTGAAGTTCTTTTGAATTTTCTTCCTTCACTCATAATACAAACTAACACTCAAAATAAAAAGAAAAGTCGGCGACGGCGGCGTCTTAGATGGATGATGGCTATAAATTTGATTGGTGGCTGGCTTCCTCTATTTGAAAATCTGAGTCTTTTCTTATAAAAATCCAAGGAGTGTCTTGGTGTCTCTTAAAAAAGGTGTCTCCATTCAATGAATATTCTAGAAGTTACCTCCTCAAAAGTCAATTGAATGAATTTTCGTGTCTATAGGCTATTTCCCATGTTTTTATTAAGGGTCGCTTCAAACACCTCTTAAAAAATCTGTTCAAATTAAATAATTCATCTCATAACTACTTCTGACGCTTAAGCGCGGGGTACCTGACGCTTAGGCGCCCCAGTTTATTTTTGCACATTTCTTCATTTTTGCTCTAAATTTGACCCTTTTTCACTCCTTTTAGCATTTTTCATTCATTTGATTGTACTTGAAAGAAAAACATACAAATATCATTTATTAAAGCGCAATATCTCAAAAATAGGTATAAAAATTGTGTACATAAATACTATATATTTTAGGTGTATCAAAATCCCCCAAACTTAAGATGTTACTTGTCCTCAAGTGATCGTTCAATATTTAGAAACCAATATAAATAGATAATGTATATGAGTTTCGTTAGGAGTTACCAAAATTTTGATATTGAAATATAGTATTTCAATTTAGAAAAAATATTAGTAAATGAGACTAACTTATAATTTAGAAATTTTTAATGATAAGAAATATGAAAATATGAGTTCTTATCTAATTCAGAAATATTATAGACTTTTCAACTATAGAGTTTAGGCATTTTATCATCTCCACTTAAAAATTTTTATTAAGCATAATTTTACTCACTATATTATATCCTTAAGCTTAAGAGTTTCTCAAGTCTTATACTTTAAAAATGTTAGATATGAAGCCAATTTTTGATTAGGCACTAATCATCAAGCTTCTCATCACTTTTTTAATTTTTTTTTAATTTTTCTCTTTTTCTTTTCTTTTTTTTTTTTTTTTTTCTTTTTCAGGCAAGGATTACTATATCTAGATAGGTCTTTAATGATTTTGAATCTCACTCTTTCTTTCCTAAAGCAAAGAGATGATATTTTTCTTTCACTTAAAAACATAATAATAGTTTTGAAAGTTAATTTCAATAAAAAAATTTAAACTTTGAAAATAAAATGCTAAATTTCTAAATTTTTTAAAAATATAATTTTTCCTACTAAAGATATACTATATTTAATATTTTCCACACTAACAATTTTTAAATTTAAGTTTTTTGCATTACTATAAATTTTAACTAAATTCTCTAACTATTTTCTATATTTAAAATTTTACTTCCCTAATATAACTTCATATACATAATAATTTTTTTCTTCAAATCAAAATCAAATTTATTTGAAATACATTTGAGAACAAATAAATTTTTAAGTTCTTTAAGAAAAATTTTCATCCCTCCCCCAAACTTAAATTTTTAATAAAAATAAAACATTTTAGCATCATATATAATTAAGCAGGAATGAAAACTAATTATAACATGCTTGGAGGAATTTTCATATTCTAAATATGTAAGTAAAAAAATTTAAAACAGGAGTAAAAACTTAATTGATCAAATTTAAATTACTTAAAATATAGAGATTAATCAAACTTCTATGCAGCGGAGTATAATATAAAAGTAAACAAATTCACTAACAAACATACATGATTGCGATATAAAGAAAAATAACTAATAGTAAATTGAAAATTTCAAACATTCAGCTTTAAGTAACAAGTTAGCTAAATTCTAATTCTTCCTAAGATTCTAGAATTAAATTCAACAAACACTAACTAAGTACAACAACACAATTAAAATAGTTACTATCACACATAATAACTACTCACTAAATACAAATATATCACAGTAGGTGTACGAAACAAAACAAAACATAACAAAAACTAACAGTCTCTACAATAACAACTGAAAACATAACAAAAAGTACGAAATACTAGTACCAACAATAGTTCATAACAACACATAAATTAAAAACATAAAATAAAACTAAATATCCAAACTAATCATCATTCTCCTCTTCATCACTATCGTCACTACGCCAAACAGCTGTAAGCTCATATGGTGGATATCTTGGGTACTGAGGAAATACAATATGCTGGTTACCTCTCATAAGGTTTTCCATAGCTAAGTTGAATTCACCATCATAAACACTACGTCTCTTCATATACCCATCCATATGCTCAGCAAAATGTTCTAAGTTTGATATCTTTTCATTGTTATAAATAACATTATTTAAAATCCTTTGTAATAATTATGACAGAGAATCAGATCCAGAAGTCTGACCTCGTGATGTAGAAGCATGTGAAGTAGAAGCTCGCGAAGTCGAGGCAGCAGAACTACTGGAGAATCCACCCTTCTAGCCAAAAATAGAATGATGTGAATAAGACTTCACATTCACACTGGTAATGGGCTTTAGTGGCTGTAAGATCTCCTCATAGCTGTCAAATCTAACTCCAGCCTGTTCGTATAAAGAAAAGATCAAGGATGTGAATCCCAAACCTGCAGTAGTAGCAGCGACAACCGAACTGGTAATAACTCCATGAATCAAAACTCCAATATCAATAGGCCTGAGTTGTTGAATGCAGTAGTTCAAGGTTGCTCGATCTCGAGTCGTTTCACTCAAATGATTTGTAGGCAGTAGACGAGCATAAATAAAATTATGTCATGCCTTTGCAGTGGCATCCAACTTTGAAGTAGAAAAGTTTACTCTTCTTTCATTTGTAATCTTCCATAACCCTCTCCCAACAGTCAAAGATGAAATAATATCGTCTAACTCTTTCGTAGGACTATAGTTTGAATAAAAACATAGTGCTTGGGGGAAAATGATAAAACTGATTAATTACTTCAGGAGAAAATGGTACTGTCTTCCCCCTTACTATGACTCCTTTATTAGCTTCAGGGAGATTCGCATGGAACTCCCGTACAACAGAAATCACTGCGACAGCAGAAAAACAACAGAACCGCTCTCACTGACGGCTAACAATCAACTCTTCCACAGCTCTACCTGGACTTTTAAAACATCGCTCAACAATCAACTTCCTCGAATGCAATGCATCACTGTATCGATCATGAGCTCTCGAACTGACAAATTTACTTTAATCGAATGGAGCTTTCCCCTTGCTTCTCTTCATTCTTGGTGTCATTTTCTAAAAAATGTATAAAATTCAAAATAAATTCTAAATTCAACTCCAAATCACTAAACTAAACTCTTAAAAAACTTAAATTAACAAATCTATGCATTTTCCATCAATTTTTCTCAAAATTTCACCATGAATAGTGATTTTCCGGTAGCTCATGAATGTGCTCAAAATACATGGGGAAAATAAAAAATTTTTGCATAGGAGTGAAACTCTTACCTCAAGGATATCAAATCTAGCAATTTTTGTCTCAAATCCCCAAGAAATCTTTAAATATGGTGAGCCCTAGCTTAGAAATTACGAAATCCTGAGGTTGAAGATGAAGTCGAAGTTCGGTAATGGTATTTTCAGTCTAATTTTTTACTTAAAACCGTTCGCTAACCGATTTTCGTGAATCGGCGGTTAGGCGCGAATGGTTTGACGCTTAGGCACCTGTCTCTCTGTTTAGGCAGTGCTTAAGCGCGGATTTTGGTGCTTAGAAGCCAGTGTACAAATTTTAATTTTTTCGATTTAAGTGAAANAAAAATAACTATATGCTTTTTAGGAATTTAGAAATTTTAGATGACAAAAATCTACTTAGTAGAATATTCTTATTTAAACTTAAGATGCTAAAATAGGAATGCAAATTCGATTTATTTTTGTAATTTTTTATTTATGAAAATAAAGTAAAAAACTAATTAATTTAACTAAATATTTGCAAGATGAAGACGATATAAATAAAATATTTTTTTCTTTATCATGAATCAATAATAAGTAAAAAAATTATGTTGTGAAAGTATTCTAAATATGTTGTGCCAAATAGAAACAATAATATTCTTTACCCTTATTAGAGATGCCATAAAGAACATTGGCTAATCTATAGTTTGATTAGTCTGAAAGACCGGCTAGATAGGGAAGATACTAGCTCTCACTATAGAGTTCCCTCTTCTCTCTCCACCTGGTGGCTAGCATCTCGTTTCAAAACCTAAAACTATAAATTAAATTGGGGGCTTTAGCTTGTCACTCTAAAATCCTCTAATTCTACACTCTTGAAAAATTTATTTCCCTATTTATTTGTACTCAACCCCATGAACTACATTCTCATATATGAAATTAATAATGTGATTCTAACCATTTGTTGACTGAGACAATATCATCTCGGATCTTACATGTTCTCACAATAGGTATTAACATCTTAATTTGCAAAATCAAGAAGTAAATGAAGTGCAATGTTTCAAATCATTACAACTTCTTCCAACATTGAAACATAATACTTCACACAACTTCCTTTCAATACTTAATCATTTATCATTTTAAGAAAAAAGATAAAGAAAACTACTCAGAATTCATGGAGAAAACACAACTACACATGAGTTTAAAAGTAGAAATCATGCACACAAACAAGAAATCTAAATTAAAATCAAGTGTTGTCACAAAGATAAACACTTATCTCAAATCCTCTCCACCAAATGGCTTGAAGTTCTTTTGAATTCTCTTCCTTCACTCATAATACAAACTAACACTCAAAATAAAAAGAAAAGTCGGCGACGACGGCGTCTTAGATGGATGATGGCTATAAATTTGATTGGTGGCTGGCTTCCTCTATTTGAAAATCTAAGTCTTTTCTTATAAAAATCCAAGGAGTGTCTTGGTGTCTCTTAAAAAAGGTGTCTCCATTCAATGAATATTCTAGAAGGTACCTCCTCAAAAGTCAATTGAATGAATTTTCGTGTCCATGGGCTATTTCCCATGTTTTTATTAAGGGTTGCTTCAAACACCTCTTAAAAAATCTGTTCAAATTAAATATTTCATCTTATAACTACTTCTGACGCTTAAGCGCGGTGTAACTGACGCTTAGGCGCCCCAGTTTATTTTTGCACATTTCTTCATTTTTACTCTAAATTTGACCCTTTTTCACTTCTTTTAATATTTTTCATTCATTTGATTGTACTTGAAAGAAAAACATACAAATATCATTTATTAAAGCGCAATATCTCAAAAATAGGTATAAAAATTGTGTACATAAATATTATATATTTTAGGTGTATCAAAATCCCCCAAACTTAAGATGTTACTTGTCTTCAAGTGATCGTTCAATCTTTAGAAACCAATATAAATAGATAACGTATATGAGTTTCGTTAGGAGTTACCAAAATTTTGATATTGAAATATAGTATTTCAATTTAGAAAAAATATTAGTAAATGAGACTAACTTATAATTTAGAAATTTTAATGATAAGAAATATGAAAATATGAGTTCTTATCTAATTCAGAAATATTGTAGACTTTTCAACTATAGAGTTTAGGCATTTTATCATCTTCACTTAAAAATTTTTATTAAGCATAATTTTACTCACTATATTATATCCTTAAACTTAAGAGTTTTTCAAGTCTTATACTTTAAAAATGTTAGATATAAAACCAATTTTTGATTAAGCACTAATCATCAAGCTTCTCATCACTTTTTCAATTTTTTTTTAATTTTTCTCTTTTTCTTTTCTTTTTTTTCTTTTTTTCTTTTTCAGGCAAGGATTACTATATCTAGATAGGTCTTTAATGATTTTGAATCTCTCTTTCTTTCCTAAAGCAAAGAGATGATATTTTTTTTTTACTTAAAAACATAATAATTGTTTTGAAAGTTAATTTCAATAAAAAAATTTAAACTTTGAAAATAAAATGCTAAATTTCTAAATTTTTCAAAAATATAATTTTTCCTACTAAAGATATACTATATTTAATATTTTCTACACTAAAAATTTTTAAATTTAAGTTTTTTGCATTACTATAAATTTTAACTAAATTCTCTAATTATTTTCTATATTCAAAATTTTACTTCCCTAATATAACTTCATATACATAATAATTTTTTTCTTCAAATCAAAATCAAATTTATTTGAAATACATTTGAGAACAAATAAATTTTTAAGTTCTTTAAGAAAAATTTTCATCCCTCCCCCAAACTTAAATTTTTAATAAAAATAAAACATTTTAGCATCATATATAATTAAGCAAGAATGAAAACTAATTATAACATGCTTGCAGGAATTTTCATATTCTAAATATGTAAGTAAAAAAATTTAAAACAAGAGTAAAAATTTAATTGATCAAATTTAAATTACTTAAAATATAGAGATTAATCAAACTTCTATGCAGCGGAGTATAATATAAAAGTTAACAAATTCACTAACAAACATACATGATTGCGATGTAAAGAAAAATAACTAATAGTAAATTGAAAATTTCAAACATGCAGCTTTAAGTAACAAGTTAGCTAAATTCTAATTCCTCCTAAGATTCTAGAATTAAATTCAACAAACACTAACTAAATACAACAACACAATTAAAATAGTTACTATCACACATAATAACTACTCACTAAATACAAATATATCACAGTAGGTGTACGAAACAAAACAAAACATAACAAAAACTAACAGTCTCTACAATAACAACTGAAAACATAACAAAAAGTACGGAATACTAGTACCAACAATAGTTCATAACAACACATAAACTAAAAACATAAAATAAAACTAAATATCCAAACTAATCATCATTCTCCTCTTCATCACTATCGTCACTACGCCAAACAGCTGCAAGCTCATATGGTGGATATCTTGGGTACTGAGGAAATACAATATCCTGGTTACCTCTCATAAGGTTTTCCATAGCTAAGTTGAATTCACCATCATAAACACTACGTCTCTTCATATACCCATCCATATGCTCAACAAAATGTTCTAAGTTTGATATCTTTTCATTGTAATAAATAACATTATTTAAAATCCTCTGTAATAATTATGACTGAGAATCAGATCCAGAAGTCTGACCTCGTGATGTAGAAGCATGTGAAATAGAAGCTCGCGAAGTCGAGGCAGCAGAACTACTGGAGAATCCACCCTTCTAGCCAAAAATAGAATGATGTGAATAAGACTTCACATTCACACTGGTAATGGGCTTTAGTGGCTGTAAGATCTCCTCATAGCTGTCAAATCTAACTCCAGCCTGCTCGTATAAAGAAAAGATCAAGGATGTGAATCTCAAACCTGCAGTAGTAGCAGCGACAACCAAACTGGTAATAACTCCATGAATCAAAACTCCAATATCAATAGGCCTGAGTTTTTGAATGCAGTAGTTCAAGGTTGCTCGATCTTGAGTCGTTCCACTCAAATGATTTGTAGGCAGTAGACGAGCATAAATAAAATTATGTCATGCCTTTGCAGTGGCATCCAACTTTGAAGTAGAAAAGTTTACTCTTCTTTCATTTGTAATCTTCCATAACCTTCTCCCAACGGTCAAAGATGAAATAATATCGTCTAACTCCTCTTTCGTAGGACTATAGTTTGAATAAAAACATAGTGCTTGGGGGCAAATGATAAAACTGATTAATTACTTCAGGAGAAAATGGTACTGCCTTCCCCCTTACTATGACTCCTTCATTAGCTTCAGGGAGATTCGCATGGAACTCCCGTACAACAGAAATCACTGGGACAGCAGAAAAACAATAGAACCGCTCTCACTGGCGGCTAACAATCAACTCTTCCACAGCTCTACCTGGACTTTTAAATCATCGCTCAACAATCAACTTCCTCGAATGCATCACTGTATCGATCATGAGCTCTCGAACTGACAAATTTACTTGAATCGAATGGAGCTTTCCCTTTGCTTCTCTTCATTCTTGGTGTCATTTTCTAAAAAATTTATAAAATTAAAAAAAAATTCTAAATTCAACTCCAAATCACTAAACTAAACTCTTAAAAAACTTAAATTAACAAATCTATGCATTTTTCATCAATTTTTCTCAAAATTTCACCATGAATAGTGATTTTCGGGTAGCTCATGAATATGATCAAAATACATGGTGAAAATAAAAAATTTTTGCATAGGAGTGAAACTCTTACCTCAAGGATATCAAATCTAGCAATTTGTCTCAAATCCTCAAGAAATCTTTAAATATGGTGAGCCCTAGCGTAAAAATTACGAAATCCTGAGGTTGAAGATGAAGTCAAGGTTCGGTAATGGTATTTTTGGTCTAATTTTTTACTTAAAACCGTTCGCGAACCGATTTTCGTGAATCGGCGGTTAGGCGCGAATGGTTTGACGCTTAGGCACCTGTCTCTCTGTTTAGGCAGGCTTAAGCACGGATTTTGGCACTTAGAATCCAGTGTACAAATTTTAATTTTTTCGATTCAAGTGATTTGCACGTGTAGCCTAAGTTAACCAACCCTATATGGCCTCAAAACACTGTAATAACTATTTCCTCCCCTCTCATCTCTTTTCTTACTCAAGATTCACCAATCTTAACTAATTCGATTCAACACTAAATAATACAAAATTTCACCAAAAAAAATACACTTATATTAATTCACAAACGATTACAAACGTTTTCAAATACATAAATTCTCAATCCAAATAGTCTTGCATGTGAAAATTCTTAAACATAATACTAGATCTTTGATAACATAAAACACACATTTAAACATTTAGCATTAACAAACACTAAACATATAAACACTAAATCACAAACTTAATTCCACTCCTAGTCGATGACACGTATTCTGGCATATCGTTAGTCTCTCCTTCAGCATTTAGAATGTATATTTGAAAGAACGAACGATGATTAATAACTCTAGTTGAATCTTCTTCAATCCACTTGTTCTCAGACACATTGCCTTGTCTTCTTCTTCTATAAAACTGGTATGGCTAAACTGCATCATAAGTTGTCATCCCATATGATCCATAGGTGCTTTAACTTTCGTCACTTTCACTTTAATTGAAGCCACGTTAGCCACAATTTTAGTGATTTTCTCCGCTATTCCTTTGATACTAACGACTAGGAAACTGTTATACATCTCTTGTGCATTCTGACTAATAAACTTCTTTCTCATTACTTCCTCTTTTTTCTTCAAATCACTCTCCCAAGATGATATTTTTCAAAACTCCTCTCTTTTTACTCAAAATTTAGGGTTAAATGGAGGTGTGGTGGAGTTCTACTCATACCCTTCTATTTAGTCTCTAAACCTTTCCTAAAACTCCTTGGCACGTTCTAGAACCATCTTCCATGTTCAAGCTAACCAATTCACAGTTTAACTTCTAGAAACCGAATCTAGCACATGTTTTTAACTGCCGTGCTCAATCGTCGGATTTTGGCGCTTAACCGCCAGTACTCAATTTAGCACATGTCCACTTAACGTCTAAACATTCGTTCTACATGTCTAAGTCATCTTTTAAGGTCTTAGAATAATCACTAATTCATTATATGATCAAAATACTATCATAATTTTCTAAATCACTCACAACAAAAAACAAAAAACAAACACACAGATAACTATGGAGTGCCTCCCACAGAGCGCTTGGTTTAACGTCGTCAGCCCGACGTAACCAGTGCTTATTCTGGTTGACCCAACATCAGAAAATCATTTATTTTAAGTTGGTCACCTAAAGAGTATGATTTTAGCCTGTAACCATTCACTTTGAATATTTTATCAGTTTTAGGATCTTTGATATCCTTAGCTCCATAAGGATAAACTTTCATTAAAACAAATGGGTCTATCCACCTAAACTTAAGTTTGCCTAGAAATAATCTTAACCTTGCATTGTAAAGTAAAACTTGTTGCCCTAGTTGAAAATTTTTCGTAAGAATCTTCCAATCATGTCACATCTTCATCTTTTTTTTTTAAATTTTAGCACTTTCATAAGATTCATTTCTTATATTTTCAAACTTATTTAATTGCAATAATTTTTTCTCACCAGCATATTTCAAATTGTAATTAAACTCTTTAATAGCCCAAAATGCTTTATGCTCAAGTTCAACTAGTAAGTGACACGCTTTCTCAAATATTAGTCTGTATGTGGACATTCCTATAGGAGTTCTGTCTGCAGTCCTATAAGCCCACAAATCATAGTCAAGTTTAGCTGACTAATTAATTTTGGTTGGATTTACAGATTTTTTCAATATTCTTTTAATTTCAAGATTGGATAATTAAGTCAAATCACTTGTCTGAGGATAATAAGTAGTAACAATTCTATGGTTTATATGATATTTTCTTGATAACTTTTCCATAATTGCATTTCTGAAATGACTTCCCCTATCAGTTATGATTACTCTCGGCATCTCAAATCTACAAAATATGTTCTTTCTTATAAACTTTGCGACACTTAGAGTATTACTTCGAGGTAAAACAACAACTTCCATCTATTTAAATACATAGTCTACTGCTAACAATATATATAAATTTCTGAAAGATAATATAAATGGTCCTATGAAATCTAATCCTCAAACAACAAATATCTCAACTTCTAACTCATAATTGAGGGACATCTCATTCTTCCTAGAAATATTGCCTACTTGTTGAGATCGATCAAAAGTTTTGATATAAGCGTTAACATCTCTAAATGTTGTAGGCCAATAAAATCCAGATTTTAGAATTTTGTATGTTGTTTTATCAACACCAAAATGTCACCCAAAATTAGAATTATGACATTTTTTGATAATTTTATTAGTTTCTTCTAAAGACACATCTTCGAATAATGAGTCCTTTCCTTATTTATATAAAAATATGTCATCCCAAAAATAAGTCTTAGAATGCCTTTGCTTTGGTCTCTGCGGCACTTCGACAGCAGGTTTAAATTTCTTCTTCTGTTGGTATGTCATTCTATAGGGTATAATATCACTAACAATGAAGTTCACAATGCCGGCATACCATGGAACAAGTCACTCACTAACATTGAACAATTCTTCATCTGAAAAATGTTCCTTAATTTCTTTTTCAAAACAGAGTGGTTTTTCTAATTCAAGCCTGGACAAATGATCAATAATTTCATTCTCAGCTTCATTCTTATCTACTATTTCAAAGTCAAATTCTTGCAAAAGAAGCACCCATTTTATCAAGCTTGATTTTGCATCTTTCTTTTTCATTAAAACTTAATAGAAAAATGATCTGTATGCATTATAGATTTAGTTCCAATTAAGTATGATCAAAATTTATCAAAAGCATATACTACTACTAATAACTTATTCTCAGTTGTGGTATAATTAATTTGAGCTTCATTAAGAGTTCTACTAGCATAATAGATAACTTTGAAAATCTTATCATGTTTTTGTCCTAAAACAGCTCCACTAGTATAATTACTAGCATCACGCATCAATTCAAAAGGTTTTTCCCAATATGGTGAAATAATAATTAGTGTAGTGACTAATTTTTCCTTTAATAATTNTCTATAAAACTGGTATGGCTAAACTGCATCATAAGTTGTCATCCCATATGATCCATAGGTGCTTTAACTTTCATCACTTTCACTTCAATTGAAGCCACATTAGCCTCAATTTTAGTGATTTTCTTCGCTATTCCTTCGATACTAACGACTAGGAAACTGTTATACATCTCTTGTGCACTTTGACTAATAAACTTCTTTCTCATTACTTCCTCTTTTTTCTTCAAATCACTCTCCCAAGATGATATTTTTCAAAACTCCTCTCTTTTTACTCAAAATTTAGGGTTAAATGGAGGTGTGGTGGAGTTCTACTCATACCCTTCTATTTAGTCTCTAAACCTTTCCTAAAACTCCTTGGCACGTTCTAGAACCATCTTCCACGTTCAAGCTAACCAATTCACTGTTTAACTTCTAGAAACCGAATCTAGCACATGTTTTTTAACTGCCGTGCTCAAGCGTCGGATTTTGGCGCTTAACCGCCAGTACTCAATTTAGCACAGGTCAACTTAACGTCTAAACATTCATTCTACATGTCTAAGTCATCTTTTAAGGTCTTAGAATAATCACTAATTCATTATATGATCAAAATATTATCAGAATTTTCTAAATCACTCACAACAAAAAACAAAAAACAAACACACAGATAACTATGGAGTGCCTCCCACAGAGCGCTTGGTTTAACGTTGTCAGCCCGACGTAACCAGTGCTTATTCTGGTTGACCCAACATCAGAAAATCATTTATTTTAAGTTGGTCACCTAAAGAGTATGATTTTAGCCTGTAACCATTCACTTTGAATATTTTATCAGTTTTAGGATCTTTGATATCCTTAGCTCCATAAGGATAAACTTTCATTAAAACAAATGGGTCTATCCACCTAAACTTAAGTTTGCCTAGAAATAATCTTAACCTTGCATTGTAAAGTAAAACTTGTTGCCCTAGTTGAAAATTTTTCGTAAGAATCTTTCAATAATGTCACATCTTCATCTTTTTTTTAAAATCTTAGCACTTTCATAAGATTCATTTCTTATATTTTCAAACTTATTTAATTGCAATAATTTTTTCTCACCAGCATATTTCAAATTGTAATTAAACTCTTTAATAGCTCAAAATGTTTTATGCTCAAGTTCAACTAGTAAGTGACACGCTTTCTCAAATATTAGTCTGTATGGGGACATTCCTATAGGAGTTCTGTCTGCAGTCCTATAAGCCCACAAATCATAGTCAAGTTTATCTGACTAATTAATTTTGGTTGGATTTACAGATTTTTTCAATATTCTTTTAATTTCAAGATTGGATAATTAAGTTAAACCACTTGTCTGAGGATAATAAGTAGTATCAATTCTATGGTTTATATGATATTTTCTTAATAACTTTTCCATAATTGCATTTCTGAAATGACTTCCCCTATCAGTTATGATTACTCTCGGCATCTTAAATCTACAAAATATGTTCTTTCTTATAAACTTTGCGACACTTAGAGTATTACATCGAGGTAAAACAACAACTTCTATCTATTTAAATACATAGTCTACTGCTAACAATATGTATAAATTTCTGAAAGATAATATAAATGGTCCCATGAAATCTAATCCTCAAACAGCAAATATCTCAACTTCTAACTCATAATTGAGGGACATCTCATTCTTCCTAGAAATATTACCTACTTGTTGAGATCGATCAGAAGTTTTGATATAAGCGTTAACATCTCTAAATGTTGTAGGCCAATAAAATCCAGATTTTAAAATTTTGTATGCTGTTTTATCAACACCAAAATGTCACCCAAAATTAGAATTATGACATTTTTTGATAATTTAATTAGTTTCTTCTAAAGACACATCTTCGAATAATGAGTCATTTCCTTATTTATATAAAAATATGTCATCCCAAAAATAAGTCTTAGCTGCAGGTTTAAATTTCTTCTGTTTGTCATTCTATAGGGTATAATATTACTAACAATGAAGTTCACAATGCCGACATACCATGGAACAAGTCACTCACTAACATTGAACAATTCTTCATCTGAAAAATGTTCCTTAATTTTTTTTTCAAAACAGAGTGGTCTTTCTAATTCAAGCCTGAACAAATGATCAATAATTTCATTCTCAGCTTCCTTCTTATCTACTATTTCAAAGTCAAATTCTTGCAAAAGAAGCACCAATTTTATCAATCTTGATTTTGCATCTTTCTTTTTCATTAAAACTTAATAGAAAAATGATCTGTATGCACTATAGATTTAGTTCCAATTAAGTATGATCTAAATTTATCAAAAACATATACTACTACTAATAACTTATTCTCAGTTGTGGTATAATTAATTTGAGCTTTAGTAAGAGTTCTACTAGCATAATAGATAACTTTGAAAATCTTATCATGTTTTTGTCCTAAAACAGCTCCAATAGTATAATTACTAACATCACACATCAATTCAAAAGGTTTTTCTCAATATGGTGAAATAATAATTAGTGCAGTGACTAATTTTTCCTTTAATAATTCAAAAGCTTTTTAGCACTCTTTATCAAAATTAAAAATTACATCTTTTTAAAGAAAATGACATAAAGACTTAAAAATTTTTGATAAGTCTTTAATATATCGCCTGTAGAATCCAGCATGTCCTAAAAAAACTCCTAATTTCCTTCACACTTGTTGGGTGAGGTAAATTAGCGATCACTTGAATTTTTATAGGGTTTACTTCCATACCATTTTTTGAAATTTGATGTCGCAAAATTATTTCTCATGCTACCATTAATTTACATTTTTCCTAATTAAGGACTAAATTTGTTTCTTCACAACGCTTAAAAACTTTTGATAAATGTTCTAAACATGATTCAAATGAAGTTTCAAACACCAAAAAATCATTCACAAAAACTTTAATCCCTTTCTCAAGTAAATTATAAAAAGTAGCCATCATGCATCTTTGAAATGTAGCAGGTGTATTACATAAACTAAAAGACATTCTTCTAAAAATAAATGTACCATAAAGACTAGTAAAAGTTGTTTTCTCTTGATTCTCAAGAGCTATTTGTATTTGGTGATAACTAACATATCTATCTAAAAAACAAAAGTATTTATGCAAGCTAGTCTATCCAGCATTTGATCTAGAATGGGTAGTGAAAAATGAACTTTTCTAGTGGCGAAATTTAATTATTTATAATCAATGTATATTCGCAATCCTTTGACTCGTCTTGTTGGTTTTAACTCATTATGCTCATTGAAAATCAGAGTCACTCTTCCTTACTTAAGAATGCAGTAAATTGGATTAACATATGCACTATCTGAAATAAGGTAGATAATTCCAGCATCTAATCACTTTAGAATTTATTTCTTAACAACTTCTTTCATAATAGGACTCAATCTTCCTTGAGGACCAGTATTGGGTTTGCAGTTTTCTTCCATATGAATTCTATGCATACAAATTGAAAGACTGATTCCTTTTATATCAGCAATTGTCCATCCAAAAGTTTTCTTATAACTCTTTAAAGTTTTCATCAAACTCTCTTCTTCTTCTGTAGTTAATTTTGAGGAAATTATAATATGTAATGTAGAGGAATCACCTAAAAAAGACATACTTCATATGTTCAGGAAGCAATTTTAACTCAAGCTCAGGTGGTTTTTCAGTTGATAGACAAAAAGATGTATCTTTTTCTATTGTGTCTGAAAATTCAAAATTTTCTCGAACATAATTTGAATCTTCGTTATATAAATCTTCATATTAATCCAATTCCTTTTCTTGCTCGTGTTCCAACTCTTTAACTTCAAATTTTTCTTCATAAGTTGTTTTGAAATGACATTTACTTAAATATTTTATAACATCCATTCTATAACATTCATCATCTTTACCTTTGGTAGGGTATTTCATTGATTTGGAAATATTAAATGTAACCGTTTGATCATTGACGTGCATATTTAATTCTCTTTTCTATACATGTATCATTGCTCTTCCTGTGGCTAGGAAATGTCTCCCCAAAATGATACTTATCATCATTGCTCTTCTTGTGGCTAGGAAATGTCTCCCCAAAATGATAGGTATCTCTTTATCTTTGTCCTTCTGTGGCTAGGAAAGGTCTCCCTAAAATGATAAGTATCTCTTTATCTTCCTCCATATGCTTGCACAATGAAATTAACAGGAAAGATAAATTGATCCACTTTCACTAGGACATCTTCTATAACTTCTTTAGGATATGTTATTGTTCGATCTGCTAATTGTAGAGTTACAGTAATAGGAGTTATTTCTCATAATCTCAATCTTTTAAATATTGATAATGACATAAGGTTGATGCTTGCTCCTAAATTACATAAAGCTTCTCTATAAAATCTATTTTCTATTGCACATGGAATTGTAAAGCTACCAGGATCTTTAAGGTTTCAGGAAGCTTTTTTTGAATTATAGCACTGCACTCCTCCCTAAGTGCAACTGTTTCATTTTCTTCGAACTTCCTTTTCCTGTTAAGAATATTCTTCATAAACTTCACATAGTTTGACATTTGTTCTAGAGCTTCAGCAAATAGAATATTAATTGTAAGCTTTTTAAAAATTTCCAGAAATTGCTTCTTNCCTTCACACTTGTTGGGTGAGGTAAATTAGCGATCACTTGAATTTTTATAGGGTTTACTTCCATACCATTTTCTGAAATTTGATGTCGCAAAATTATTCCTCATGCTACCATTAATTTACATTTTTCCTAATTAAAGACTAAATTTGTTTCTTCACAACGCTTAAAAACTTTTGATAAATGTTCTAAACATGATTCAAATGAAGTTCCAAACACAAAAAAATCATCCACAAAAACTTTAATCCCTTTCTCAAGTAAATCACAAAAAATAGCCATCATGCATCTTTGAAATGTAACAGGTGTATTACATAAACTAAAAGACATTCTTCTAAAAATAAATGTACCATAAAGACTGGTAAAAGTTGTTTTCTCTTGATCCTCAAGAGTTATTTGTATTTGGTGATAACTAACATATCTATCTAAAAAACAAAAGTATTTATCCCAGCTAGTCTATCTAACATTTGATCTAGAATGGGTAGTGAAAAATGAACTTTTCTAGTGGCGAGATTTAATTTCTTATAATCAATGCATATTCGCAATCCTTTGACTCGTCTTGTTGGTATTAACTCATTATGCTCATTCAAAATCAGAGTCACTCTTCCTTTCTTAGGAATGCAGTAAATTAGATTAACATATGCACTATCTGAAATAAGGTAGATAATTCCAACATCTAATCACTTTAGAATTTATTTCTTAACAACTGCTTTCATAATAGGACTCAATCTTCCTTGAGGACCAGTACTGGGTTTGCAGTTTTCTTCCATATGAATTCTATGCATACAAATTGAAAGACTGATTCCTTTTATATCAGCAATTGTCCATCCAAAGGCTTTCTTATAACTCTTTAAAGTTTTCATCAAACTCTCTTCTTCTTCTGTAGTTAATTTTGAGGAAATTATAATATGTAATGTAGAGGAATCACCTAAAAAAGACATACTTCATATGTTCAGGAAGCAATTTTAACTCAAGCTCAGGTGGTTTTTCAGTTGATAGACAAAAAGATGTATCTTTTTCTATTGTGTCTGAAACTTCAAAATTTTCTCGAACATAATTTGAATCTTCGTTATATAAATCTTCATATTGATCCAATTCCTTTTCTTGCTCGTGTTCCAACTCTTTAACTTCAAATTTTTCTTCATAAGTTGTTTTGAAATGACATTTACTTAAATATCTTATAAATCCATTCTATAACATTCATCATCTTTACCTTTTGTAGAGTATTTCATTGATTTGGAAATATTAAATGTAACCGTTTGATCATTGACGTGCATAGTTAATTCTCTTTTCTGCACATGTATCATTGCTCTTCCTGTGGCTAGGAAATGTCTCCCCAAAATGATAAGTATCTCCTTATCTTCCTCCATATCTAACACAATGAAATTAACAGGAAAGATAAATTGATCCACTTTCACTAGGACATCTTCTATAACTTCGTTAGGATATGTTATTGTTCGATCTGCTAATTGTAGAGTTACAGTAGTAGGAGTTATTTCTCATAATCTCAATCTTTTAAATATTGATAATGACATAAGGTTGATGTTTGCTCATAAATTACATAAAGCTTCTCTATAAAATCTGTTTTCTATTGCACATGGAATTGTAAAGCTACCAGGATCTTTAAGGTTTCAGGAAGCTTTTTCTGAATTATAGCACTGCACTCCTCCCTAAGTGCAACTGTTTCATTTTCTTCGAACTTCCTTTTCTTGTTAAGAATATTCTTCATAAACTTCACATAGTTTGACATTTGTTTTAGAGCTTCAGCAAATGGAATATTAATTGTAAGCTTCTTAAAAATTTCCAGAAATTGCTTCTCCAAAACCTCTGAGGAAATGGAGGTGGTGGTTTTTCCAAATCATCTTTAAGTGAAGAAATAAGTCTCTCTAAACCTTTTGGAGCGTCTTCTTTTGGTTCTTCAATCTCTTCTCTCTCTACTTTAGTCTCTTTTTGAATTCTACTTTCCAATTTTCTTTCACTTCTAAGTTGAACGGCTTTTACTTGTTCTTTATTCTGATCTTTCGGATTTATTTCTGTCTTGTTAGGAAGTGTTTCTTGGGATCTATTACTTAATGAAGTTGCTATTTGTTCCAATTAATTCTCAATATTTTTAATTATAGCTTCTTGATTTTGTAACTGATTTCTCATTTGAACACTACTTCTTCTATAGACAACTTCTCATTAAATTGTGGATTACTATTAAAACCTAGATGATAAGTAGGTCTATAATTACTATTCCCTTAGTTGTTCCAGTTTCCTAATGGGTATACTTGATTGCTTCATAAGTACTTCATAAATAGATTTTCCTTCAAACTGACAAAAAGATGTAATATCATTTCTAAGCTTCGCAGTTTTTGNAACCTTTTGGAGCGTCTTCTTTTGGTTCTTCAATCTCTTCTCTCTCTACTTTAGTCTCTTTTTGAATTCTACCTTCCAATTTTCTTTCACTTCTAAGTTGAACGACTTTTACTTGTTCTTTATTCTGATCTTTCGGATTTATTTCTGTCTTACTAGGAAGTGTTCCTTGGGATCTATTACTTAATGAAGTTGTTATTTGTCCCAATTAATTCTCAATATTTTTAATTATAGCTCCTTGATTTTATAACTGATTTCTCATTTGTAACACCACTTCTTCTATAGACAACTTCTCATTAAATTGTGGATTACTATTAAAACCTAGATGATAAGTAGGTCTATAATTACTATTCCCTTAGTTGTTCCAGTTTCCTAATGGGTATACTTGATTGCTTCACAAGTACTTCATAAATAGATTTTCCTTCAAACTGACAAAAAAATGTAATATCATTTCTAAGCTTCGCAGTTTTTAATAGTGGAAAATATTTAGCAAGGAATTTCTGTGCTAAATCACTCCAAGTTCTGATAGATCCCGGTGATAATGAATGTAACCATATCTTAGATTTATCTCTCAGTGAGAAAGGAAATAATATAAGTCTTATAGCATCATCTAATATACCATCATATTTAAATGTAATACACAATTCGAGAAAATTGACAAGATGTAAATTTAGATCTTCAGTTGATGCTCTCCAAACTGATTATTTGATATAATTTGAATAATAGCAGGTTTAAACTCAAATGAATTAGCCACTACAACGGGTTTTTGAATACTACAATGAAGTTCATCTACTGTAGGATTTGCATAATCTCTTAAAGGTCTAAATTTTTCAACATTTTGATTATTTTGATTTTCCATTTCTTGATATTTTTCAGTAATTTTAATTTTTAAATTTTTTTCTAATAGTTTTTTCTAATTTATAATAGAAATGCACAAATCCTGTGAAACCTGAACTACTCATACATTACTATAAAACACATAAAAAAAAAATAAATAAATAAAATAAAAATAAAACATGCAAACAAGAACTTTATATAAAAATGACACTACAATATTCCTAAAATAAATCGTAAAGTTTAAATAAGACTTTGTAAAAATAGAAATTTTGCTTTCTAAAAGCTTCTTTTGAAAATTTTTGTTATTTTTCATATTTTTTTTTTTATCCTCCACAACGGCGCCAAAAACTTAATTCCCGACTTTTAATATAGATGTAAAATGCGATGTATGCGATTATATGCTTTAACTTTTTTAATAGTTATTCTTAATTTGCAACAAAATCAAAAACTTGATCCAAAGCAAAAACTTGGTAAGTTTTCCACTATTAAACAAATAAGAATACAATTTTAATTTTAAATATGAGATAGTAAGCAAGTATACGTATCGTTATCAAGTAATATAAAACTTTTTGATTAAGCCCCGAATATCGAACCCACAGGGAAAATAACTATATGCTTTTAAGGAATTTAGAAATTTTAGATGATAAAAATCTACTTAGCACAATATTCGTACTTAAACTTAAGATGCTAAAATAAGAATGTAAATTTGATTCTTTTTGTAATTTTTGTTTCATGAAAATAAAGTAAACAACTGATTAATTTAACTAAATACTTGCAAAATGAAATCGATATAAATAAAATATATTTTTCTTTATCATTAATCAGTAATAAGTAGATAAATTCTGTTGTGTAACTATTCTAAATGTGTTGTATCAAATATGAGCAATATTTTTATTTATCCTTACTAGAGATGTTATAAAGAACATTGACTAATTTATAGTTTGATTAGTCTTGAAGACCGACTAGGCAGAGAAGATACTAGCTCTCACTCTAGAGTTCCCTCTTCTCCCTCCACCTGGGGGCTAGTATCTCGTATCAAAACCTAGAACTATAAATCAAATTGGAGGCTTTAGCCAGTTACTCTAAAGTCCTATAATTCTATACCATTGAAAAGTTTATTTCCCTATTTATTTAGGGTCTGTTTGGCGCAGTTGTTGATTATTTATAATTTGCTGATAAACAGATTATTCTGATAATCTGCAGATTATCAGAATACTCTGCTTTACTGTTTGGGGCAGTTTATTCAGAATAGCTTATTGGTGGTTAAATGACATTCCTACCCCTGTCTGATAAAAACTGTTTGGGCAGCTTATTCAGAATTGCTTATTGGTAGAACAGAAGCATATAGTGTAGAAACATGCGATCATCACAGATCAGTTCTAAGAGATTACATACAGTTCTCACACCCTCATAAGTAACAGGAGAATTTAAAAAAGTACAAATACAAGTACAACTACAATGAGAAATATTAAAATATGTAATTTCAGACTCTGTCTACATCTGTCCTCATCTGCACTGTCAACCTGAGAAAACACCGGATTCCCATGACTGTTGGCATGACTGCTGACAGTGTAATATGTGGGACTATCAGCCCACCGGAAGAAACCGCAACAAGCTGAAACACCCTTGGCACAACTGTAGAACTGCCTCCCAAAGCTATGAGACTGACGTGACATGAGCAACGGAGACGGTAGTCCACAATAACACAAAATACCTCTGTCTGTAACTAATATCCTAGAAGTCATATTGGTATAACTGCGAAAAAAATAAAAGAATCAAATGTCAGCTCAAGATATTTAAAAAGAAACCAAAATTAAATGCATACAAATATAAACCTATAATCTTATTAAAGAAAAACTTGGTAGATCAACAACCACAGATAGCATTTGTGATAGACTCTCTTAAAGCAATCATATTAGCCAAACCTTCACCATCATGATCTCCAAATTCATTAGAATCTATATCATCCTCAGGTAATGAATGCCCACCCACAATTCCTGTAGGTTGCTCGAAACATTCAGTTCATCGTTTTCAGCTAAACGGAAGTCTGTATCTGATCGCGAGGAAGGTCTTCGGATGAAGTTATGCAGTGCCATTGTTGCAACCACAATATGCACCTGCTTTTGGAAAGGATACGACGACATATCACGTAGGATGAACCATTTTTTCTTCGAAACTCCAAATATTCTTTCAATTACCCCATGTAAAGATGAGTGACATTTATTAAACATTTCCTTTCTGCAACGGATTGTGCCACTAGCTTGCTCGAAATTAGGAAGATGGTATCTTGTGTCAGGGTAGGGCTTCAGGTATCCCCTTTGCATAGGATATCCTGCATCAATCAGATAATATTTTCCTGATACGAAAACCACTGTTAATAAAAAATATTACCTGCTCAAATATACAAATTGCAAAACAAAACTAACCTGATGGGGGTTGAGGAAAACACTGCGATCTATTCCTAATGGCAAAGGAGAAAATCCGACTGTCATGTGCACTCTCTTCCCAGCTCGCCATCACTAAAGTAAAACACATGCTGAAGTCACATACAACCATGACATTCTTAGTTGTTGAACTACTCCGACCGATGTATGCTAACTTCTCGTGGTTGGGTAGTCGGGCATCAACGTGGGTACCGTCAATTGCACCAATAAAGTTCTGTTTAATTGTTCGTTAGAGAGTAATAATATTGTGAAAGTATGACATGTAATAAAATAAAAACACTCATAGTTACCTTGAAATATAACATGTATCGAGGATCGTTGGCAATTTGTTCTGGAGTGGTAGCAAATGATGGAACCTCTGGTTTAATTATTTGAGCTGTTAAGCTAAAAAGAGCCCGTATCCCTTTAGATAAGTAACGACTAATTGTTTCAGATGAATGCTGAAATCTTTCCATAACTCATTGAATTGATTCATTCTGTGACAGAATGTACAGTGTTATAGCCAACACCTCCCTACACATCGTTCTTTAAGAACTCTGAAGGCCGTAATTTAGACATAACTCGTGCAGAAGATCTATAAAAATATGTGCTGTCATTTTGAAAATATTTTTGAATCTTATTGGATGATCAGAAAGTATTTCACCAACTCATTTATCTCCAACAAATGTGGATGTCATGCGGGGAATGTAAGCAGTGCTATGCTGGTAATAATTCAACAACAATATCGCAATGGCTGTAGCAAATGTCATTCTCCTACGACGCTTACGCTGCAGATCCATCCTAAATGATTTAAAATGTAAACATAATGAGTCCATAATAACAAATGACTACAACACTAATTAATATATAAGAGATTACAAATATTCGGATGTTCCAAACATTTAAAAAAGAGTACATGATTCAAAGTTCCAAACATTAAAAAAAACGACATAAGTAGAAGTTCAATTAGTGTAACAAATATATATACAATCCATAAAAAAAATCATTCATCGACCAAAACCCGCAAATATTCGAGACGCATTTCTGGCTCTAGCNATACCATCATATTTAAATGTAATACACAATTCGAGAAAATTGACAAGATGTAAATTTAGATCTTCAGTTGATACTCTCCAAACTGATCATTTGAAATAATTTGAATAATAACAGGTTTAAACTCAAATGAATTAGCCACTACAACGAGTTTTTGAATACTACAATGAAGTTCATCTACTGTAGGGTTTGCATAATCTCTTAAAGGTCTAAATTTTTCAACATTTTGATTATTTTGATTTTCCATTTCTTGATATTTTTCAGTAATTTTAATTTTTAAATTTTTCTAATAGTTCTTTCTAATTTATAATAGAAATACACAAATCTTGTGAAACCTGAACTACTCATACATTAATATAAAACACATAAAATAAAATAAAATAAAATAAAATAAAATGAAATAAAAATAAAAACACGCAAACAAGAACTTTATATAAAAATGACACTACAATATTCCTAAAATAAATCGTAAAGTTTAAATAAGACTTTTGTAAAAATAGAAATTTTGCTTTCTAAAAACTTCTTTTGAAAATTTTTGTTATTTTTCATATTTTTTCTTTTTTATCTTCCACAACGGCGCCAAAAACTTAATTCCCAACTTTTTATATAGATGTAAAATGTAATGTATGCGATTATATGCTTTAACTTTTTTAATAGTTATTCTTAATTTGCAACAAAGTCAAAAACTTGATCCAAAGCAAAAGCTTGGTAAGTTTTCCACTATTAAACAAATAAGAATACAATTTTAATTTTAAATATGAGATAGTAAGCGAGTATACGTATCGTTATCAAGTAATATAAAACTTTTTGATTAAGTCTTGAATATCGAACCCACAGGGAAAATAACTATATGCCTTTTAGGAATTTTGAAATTTTAGATGACAAAAATCTACTTAGCACAATATTTGTACTTGAACTTAAGATGCTAAAATAGAATGTAAATTTGATTCTTTTTGTAATTTTTGTTTCATGAAAATAAAGTAAACAACTGATTAATTTAACTAAATACTTGCAAGATGAAATCGATATAAATAAAATATATTTTTCTTTATCATTAATCAATAATAAGTAGATAAATTCTATTGTGTAAGTATTCTAAATGTGTTGTATCAAATATGAGCAATATTTTTATTTATCCTTACTAGAGATGTTATAAAGAACATTGACTAATTTATAGTTTGATTAGTCTTGAAGACCGACTAGGCAGAGAATATACTAGCTCTCACTCTAGAATTCCCTCTTCTCCCTCCACCTGGGGGCTAGCATCTCGTATCAAAACCTAAAACTATAAATCAAATTGGAGGCTTTAGCTAGTTACTCTAAAGTACTATAATTCTATACCATTAAAAAGTTTATTTCCCTATTTATTTAGGGTCTGTTTGGCGCAGTTGTTGATTATTTATAATCTGCAGATAAACAGATTATTCTGATAATCTGCAGATTATCAGAATACCCTGCTTTACTGTTTGGGGCAGTTTATTCAGAATAGCTTATTGGTGGTTAAATGACATTCCTACCCCTGTCTGATAAAAACTGTTTGGGGCAGCTTATTCAGAATTGATTATTGGTAGAACAAAAGCATATAGTGTAGAAGGATGCGATCATCACAGATCAGTTCTAAGAGATTACATACAGTTCTCACACCCTCATAAGTATCAGGAGAATTTAAAAAAGTACAAATACAAGTACAACAACAAAGAGAAATATTAAAATATGTAATTTCAGACTCTGGCTACATCTGTCCTCATATGCACTCTCAACCTGAGAAAACACCGGATTCCCATTACTGTTGGCATGACTGCTGACAGTGTAATATGTGGGACTATCAACCTACCGGAAGAAACCGCAACGAGCTGAAACACCCTTGGCACAACCGTAGAACTCCCTCCCAAAGCTATGAGACTGATGTGACGTGAGCAACGGAGACGGTAGTCCACAATAACACAAAATACCTCTGTCTGTAACTGATATCGTGGAAGTTATATTGGTATAACTGCGAAAAAAATAAAAGAATCAAATGTTAGCTCAAGATATTTAAAAAGAAACCAAAATTAAATGCAGACGAATATAAACCTATAATCTTATTAAAGAAAAACTTGGTAGATCAACAACCACAGATAACATCTGTGATAGACTCTCTTAAAGCAATCATATTAGCCAAACCTTCACCATCATGATCTCCAAATTCATTAGAGTCTATATCATCCTCAGGTAATGAATGCCCACCCACAATTCCTGTAGGTTGCTCAAAACATTCAGTTCATCGTTGTCAGCTAAACGGAAGTCTGTATCTGATCGCGAGGAAGGTCTTCGGATGAAGTTATGTAGTGTCATTGTTGCAACCACAATATGCACCTGCTTTTGGAAAAGATGCGACGACATATCACGTAGGATGACCCATTTTTTCTTCGAAACTCCAAATATTCTTTCAATTACCCCGTGTAAAGATGAGTGACATTTATTAAACATTTCTTTTCTGCAACGGACTGCGCCACTAGCTTGCTCGAAATTAGAAAGATGGTATCTTGTGTCAGGGTAGGGCTTCAGGTATCCCCTTTGCATAGGATATCCTGCATCAATCAGATAATATTTTCCTGATACGAAAACCACTGTTAATAAAAAATATTACCTGCTCAATTATACAAATTGCAAAACAAAACTAACCTGATGGGGGGTGAGGAAAACACTGCGATCTATTCCTAATGGCAAAGGAGAAAATCCGACTGTCATGTGCACTCCCTTCCCAGCCCGCCATCACTAAAGTAAAACACATGCTGAAGTCACATACAACCATGACATTCTTAGTTGTTGAACTACTCCGACCGATGTATGCTAACTTCTCGTGGTTGGGTAGTCGGGCATCAACGTGGGTACCGTCAATTGCACCAATAAAGTTCTGTTTAATTGTTCGTTAGAGAGTAATAATATTGTGAAAGTATGACATGTAATAAAATAAAAACACTCATAGTTACCTTGAAATATAACATGTATCGAGGATCGTTGGCAATTTGTTCTGGAGTGGTAGCAAATGATGGAACCTCTGGTTTAATTATTTGAGCTGTTAAGCTAAAAAGAGCCCGTATCCCTTTAGATAAGTAACGACTAATTGTTTCAGATGAATGCTGAAATCTTTCCATAACTCATTGAATTGATTCATTCTGTGACAGAATGTACAGTGTTATAGCCAACACCTCCCTACACATCGTTCTTTAAGAACTCTGAAGGCCGTAATTTAGACATAACTCGTGCAGAAGATCTATAAAAATATGTGCTGTCATTTTGAAAATATTTTTGAATCTTATTGGATGATCAGAAAGTATTTCACCAACTCATTTATCTCCAACAAATGTGGATGTCATGCGGGGAATGTAAGCAGTGCTATGCTGGTAATAATTCAACAACAATATCGCAATGGCTGTAGCAAATGTCATTCTCCTACGACGCTTACGCTGCAGATCCATCCTAAATGATTTAAAATGTAAACATAATGAGTCCATAATAACAAATGACTACAACACTAATTAATATATAAGAGATTACAAATATTCGGATGTTCCAAACATTTAAAAAAGAGTACATGATTCAAAGTTCCAAACATTAAAAAAAACGACATAAGTAGAAGTTCAATTAGTGTAACAAATATATATACAATCCATAAAAAAAATCATTCATCGACCAAAACCCGCAAATATTCGAGACGCATTTCTGGCTCTAGCGCCATGAATATTTTCATTCGAGTTGAATCCTCAAATTTTTTCACACACTGTGCGTGAAATTGCCTATTGGTCATAACTTCAGGTATAGTACCCAAAAGCCTCAGACAGTCTAATATGCTAGCATCAGAGATAGGTGGAGCTGCAAAAGCTTCAATTAAACGATTGAAGGTGTTCACAAAATGTTCATTCTCTTTATTTTTCTTAGCAATCTTGGGCCTCTTTAAAATTGTGCTGTACTCCCCCATATCTTTCTGGTTAATGCTAGACACTTCTTCATCAGGTGTTAATGGCTCAAGTGTGAATTCATCTGGTATCCCTGTAAAACCGCTTTCACTAGGGTTGAAAGCAAACTTTCCCGTTGCGACAACCTATTTAAACATTACGTCCAGTTTTTCTTCAAGTTCTGGATGAATTCCGCACTGTTTATACTTTTTCGCTGCAAGTACTGCCTGTGACATAACATTTAGAGGGAATAGTTAGACAATTATAATTAGAGAAAATAATTTGGGAATCTAACAATTCACGGATTAAATATAAAACTAACTCTAATTTTTCAGCCTACTATTCAACTGGAGCATCAATTGTCCTTTTAATCGGATCCCAATCCAAACCGGTAGATCCACGTTTCAACTCCTTCCATATTTTTCATTCATTCTTTAATTGGTCAAATTTAAGCCTGTCGTAATCCCTGCCAGTCAATTCTTTGAATCTCTTAGTAATGTTATGTCACTCTTATTAAAATACGTTGTTGATCTGTTCATAAGTTCTATTTCTTTTATACAAAGATCGCAAAAAAATATTTGTTACTTCTTTATCCCACATTGCGGACGGGCCCCTTTCAACCGCTTTAGACATGATAAAAATATAGGCAACAAATGAGAATAATAAAGTTTTTAATTTTGAATCTCAATAGCAACACTAGCCAACAACAACATCAACCCAACAACCACAACAGTCTCCAAACAACAACATTAGCCACCAATACAAACATTGACATATCTATTGATCAAAAATAAAATATAAATATATGAAGAGACAAATGACTTATGTGGTTCGGTCAATGACCTACATCCACAGTAAGACATTGAAAATACTTTATTATGCAATTGTATACGGTTACATAAATAAATCTGATGGGAGAACATTAGAACTTGTAATTCTCCCTCATCCATTCTCTATTTTCAAAAATAATAAAAATACACTTTCATAAAACTTCTCCCTCATATGTTATCCACTTTCATATTTGCTAAAGAACCCATAAATCCAATGTCAGTTTAAATATAAAAAATACGGAACATCCATAAAGCAGGCAGAAGAACCAATATAGGTCCCAATATTGAAACCCAATGTAGAACAACCAATACAGCTTTGATAAGAACCAATACTGCCATCAAATGTTATAATTGATCAAGGTTATAATTGTTCCCACAAAATTTAATTGCAGAAAACCAAAAGCAGGTAATTTCGATCTATGTAATTGAAGATTCATCTAAGTAAATATAAACCAACCTTTTCAAATCTCAAAATCTGAAATGTTAACCACAAGCCTAGCTGCATGTCCCAAACATCAAGAATAGAAAGCCTAATGTTAATCCCATTCATTCTATTCTTTTTTTTTTAATGAACCACACTTTTCATGAGAAAAAAAAAAACAGCTAGCAATAGTATTCATCCATGAACACCCAATGTTAATGATCAATAGCAGAGGAAGGAAACATAAAGAAGAGAATGGAAGTAAGGAAAAAAAAATGATCAAGGTTTGTGACATGCAGCTACGAAACTATATTTTGGGGACTATGTTGCAGTTTAACCCAACTAATAAATAAAGTAGATGAATCGTCTCAAATGTGTTTTCATTGCAACGAAAACATATAGTACCAATGGATGCCAAATTTAAATGTTAACCTAAATAGAAGTTACAGTATGCATTAGGTTGCTGCTGGGCAATTCGAGAAGCCACAGGCACCGTAAAGGCTATAACCATTGCAATTATTAATATATAACGTAAAACCTAACACCCAAAAACAAAAGTTACAGTGTGCATCGTATCGTAGAGCCTATACAAACATATAGTACCAATGGATGTCTCATATATAATCAAACATTCATTTTCTTGTCTAACCATATGCATATGAACTGTAAAGCCTATAACCATCGCCATTCTTAACATATAACGCAAAATAAACGTATGGAATCCTCTCATATGCATAACATAAATTCCTGCAAATTTTCCACCGCACAATCAGCAGCTAAACATATATATAACTTCACTAATTTTCTTTCATGGACTCACAGCGGCTAATAAGCTAAATACCTCCCATCAAACAAACAGAGCCATAACCAGAATAAACGACACAATATCATGCAACAAAACATATGCCCAAAACCAGACTTATGTTTTCAGGATCACAACTGGCAACCCAAATCCAACAACCAGTTAAAATGACAAAATATCGGGGCACAGAAAATGAACCATATCTCAAATGGCCTAACCCCCAAAAACCAGCGAAAATGCGAAAAACCACAGGATTCGGAAAAAAAATGATGCTATAGATCTAAAAACCTTAAATGACATCATATTTCCTCCTAAAAAAAAAATTATTTTTTGAATCAACACTGCTCAAAAAGAAGATCAGAGCAAAGAAAGCATTCTGAGGCTCGCATATGGCGTAATCGAAAGGATACCTGATGATCAGGAAGGAAAATGGAAAGGAAGAAGGTTCGATCTCCTCTAGGGCGACGAACCAAAACCCTAAACCAATGAGGGAGAAGGCTAGGGAGATGGAGGGCACCTCCAGAATTCCCTAGGGCAACGCAGAAGGGTAACGCGGGACGCGGTGCTCTGACAGGGATGAGCGATATAAAGCAATTAACCAACGCGGACGCAGTGCGAGATCCTTACGCAGGTGCGAACGCCTTAAACAAACATAAAGAAGGTGTTTTAAAAACGCCGCCGCTCCCAATAAGCGCCCCCAAACGGACCCTTACACTCAACCCCATGAATTACATTCTCATTTATGAAATCTTCTATCCATTTGTTGACTGAGGCGATATCATCTCGAATCTTACATGTTCTCACAACAGGTATTAATATCTTAATTGGCCAAATCAAGAAGTAAATGAAGTAAAAAGTTTTAAATCATCACAACTTCTTCCAACATTAAAGNTAGATGAATCCTCTCAAATGTGTTTTCATTGCAATGAAAACATATAGTACCAATGGATGCCAAATTTAAATGTTAACCTAAATAGAAGTTACAATATGCATTAGGTTGCTGCTGGACAATTCGAGAAGCCACAGGCACCGTAAAGGTTATAACCATTGCAATTATTAACATATAACGTAAAACCTAACACCCAAAAACAAAAGTTACAANATACAACCATGACATTCTTAGTTGTTGAACTACTCCGACCGATGTATGCTAACTTCTCGTGGTTGGGTAGTCAGGCATCAACGTGGGTACCTTTAATTGCACCAACAAAGTTCTGTTTAATTTTTCGTTAGAGAGTAATAATATTGTGAAAGTATGACATGTAATAAAATAAAAACACTCATAGTTACCTTGAAATATAACATGTATCGAGGATCGTTGGCAATTTGTTCTGGAGTGGTAGCAAATGATGGAACCTCTGGTTTAATTATTTGAGCTGCTAAACTAACAAGAGCCCGTATCCCTTTAGATAAGTAATGACTAATTGTTTCAGATGAATGCTGAAATCTTTCCATAACTCATTGAATTGATTCATTCTGTGACAGAATGTACAGTGTTATAGCCAACACCTCCCTACACGTCGTTCTTGAAGAACCCTGAAGGCCGTGATTTAGACATAACTCGTGCAGAATACCTATAAAAATAGGTGTTGTCATTCTGAAAATATTTCCGAATCTTATTGGATGATCAGAAAATATTTCACCAACTCATTTATCTCCAACAAATATGGATGTCATGCGGCGGGGAATGTAAGCAGTGCTATGCTGGTAATAATTCAACAACAATATCGCAATGGCTGTAGCAAATGTCATTCTCCTACAACACTTACGCTGCAGATTCATCCTAAATGATTTAAAATGTAAACATAATGAGTCCATAATAACAAATGGCTACAACACTAATTAATATATAAGAGATTACAAATATTCGGATGTTCCAAACATTTAAAAAAGAGTACATGATTCAAAGTTCCAAACATTAAAAAAAAACGACATAAGTAGAAGTTCAATTAGTGCAACAAATATATATACAATCCATAAAAAAAATCATTCATCGACCAAAACTCGCAAATTTTCGAGACGCATTTCTGGCTCTAGTGCCATGAATATTTTCATTCGAGTTGAATCCTCAAATTTTTTCACACACTGTGCGTGAAATTGCCTATTGGTCATAACTTCAGGTATAGTACCCAAAAGCCTCAGACAGTCTAATATGCTAGCATCAGAGATAGGTGGAGCTGCAAAAGCTTCAATTAAACGATTGAAGGTGTTCACAAAATGTTCATTCTCTTTATTTTTCTTAGCAATCTTGGGCCTCTTTAAAATTGTGCTGTACTCCCCCATATCTTTCTGGTTAATGCTAGACACTTCTTCATCAGGTGTTAATGGCTCAAGTGTGAATTCATCTGGTATCCCTATAAAACCGCTTTCACTAGGGTTGAAAGCAAACTTTCCCGTTGTGACAACCTATTTAAATATTACGTCCAGTTTTTCTTCAAGTTCCGGCTCAATTCCGCACTGTTTATACTTTTTCGCTGCAAGTACCGTCTGTGATATAACATTTAGAGGGAATAGTTTGACAATTATAATTAGAGAAAACAATTTGGGAATCTAACAATTCACGGATTAGATATAAAACTAACTCTAATTTTTCAGCCTACCATTCAACTGGAGCATCAATTGTCCTTTTAATCGGATCCCAATCCAAACCGGTAGATCCACATTTCAACTCCTTCCAGATTTTTCATTCATTTTTTAATTGGTCAAATTTGTTTTTAAATTTAAGTCTGTCGTAATCCCTGCCGGTCAATTCTTTGAATCTCTTAGTAATGTTATGCCACTCTTATTAAAATACATTGTTGATCTGTTCCTAAGTTCTATTTCTTTTATACAAAGATCGCAAAAAAATATTTGTTACTTCTTTATCCCACATTGCGGACGGGCTCCCTTCAACCGCTTTAGACATGATAAAACTATAGGCAACAAATGAGAATAATAAAGTTTTTAATTTTGAATCTCAATAGCAACACTAGCCAACAACAACATCAACCCAACAACCACAACAGTCCAAACAACAACATTAGCCACCAATACAAACATCCACATATCTATTGATCAAAAATAAAATATAAATATATGAAGAGACAAATGACTTATGTGGTTCGGTCAATGACCTACATCCACAGTAAGACATTGAAAATACTTTATTATGCAATTGTATACGGTTACATAAATAAATCTGATGGGAGAACATTAGAACTTGTAATTCTCCCTCATCCATTCTCTATTTTCAAAAATAATAAAAATACACTTTCATAAAACTTCTCCCTCATATGTTATCCACTTTCATATTTGCTAAAGAACCCATAAATCCAATGTCAGTTTAAATATAAAAAATACGGAACATCCATAAAGCAGGCAGAAGAACCAATATAGGTCCCAATATTGAAACCCAATGTAGAACAACCAATACAGCTTTGATAAGAACCAATACTGCCATCAAATGTTATAATTGATCAAGGTTATAATTGTTCCCACAAAATTTAATTGCAGAAAACCAAAAGCAGGTAATTTCGATCTATGTAATTGAAGATTCATCTAAGTAAATATAAACCAACCTTTTCAAATCTCAAAATCTGAAATGTTAACCACAAGCCTAGCTGCATGTCCCAAACATCAAGAATAGAAAGCCTAATGTTAATCCCATTCATTCTATTCTTTTTTTTTTAATGAACCACACTTTTCATGAGAAAAAAAAAAACAGCTAGCAATAGTATTCATCCATGAACACCCAATGTTAATGATCAATAGCAGAGGAAGGAAACATAAAGAAGAGAATGGAAGTAAGGAAAAAAAAATGATCAAGGTTTGTGACATGCAGCTACGAAACTATATTTTGGGGACTATGTTGCAGTTTAACCCAACTAATAAATAAAGTAGATGAATCGTCTCAAATGTGTTTTCATTGCAACGAAAACATATAGTACCAATGGATGCCAAATTTAAATGTTAACCTAAATAGAAGTTACAGTATGCATTAGGTTGCTGCTGGGCAATTCGAGAAGCCACAGGCACCGTAAAGGCTATAACCATTGCAATTATTAATATATAACGTAAAACCTAACACCCAAAAACAAAAGTTACAGTGTGCATCGTATCGTAGAGCCTATACAAACATATAGTACCAATGGATGTCTCATATATAATCAAACATTCATTTTCTTGTCTAACCATATGCATATGAACTGTAAAGCCTATAACCATCGCCATTCTTAACATATAACGCAAAATAAACGTATGGAATCCTCTCATATGCATAACATAAATTCCTGCAAATTTTCCACCGCACAATCAGCAGCTAAACATATATATAACTTCACTAATTTTCTTTCATGGACTCACAGCGGCTAATAAGCTAAATACCTCCCATCAAACAAACAGAGCCATAACCAGAATAAACGACACAATATCATGCAACAAAACATATGCCCAAAACCAGACTTATGTTTTCAGGATCACAACTGGCAACCCAAATCCAACAACCAGTTAAAATGACAAAATATCGGGGCACAGAAAATGAACCATATCTCAAATGGCCTAACCCCCAAAAACCAGCGAAAATGCGAAAAACCACAGGATTCGGAAAAAAAATGATGCTATAGATCTAAAAACCTTAAATGACATCATATTTCCTCCTAAAAAAAAAATTATTTTTTGAATCAACACTGCTCAAAAAGAAGATCAGAGCAAAGAAAGCATTCTGAGGCTCGCATATGGCGTAATCGAAAGGATACCTGATGATCAGGAAGGAAAATGGAAAGGAAGAAGGTTCGATCTCCTCTAGGGCGACGAACCAAAACCCTAAACCAATGAGGGAGAAGGCTAGGGAGATGGAGGGCACCTCCAGAATTCCCTAGGGCAACGCAGAAGGGTAACGCGGGACGCGGTGCTCTGACAGGGATGAGCGATATAAAGCAATTAACCAACGCGGACGCAGTGCGAGATCCTTACGCAGGTGCGAACGCCTTAAACAAACATAAAGAAGGTGTTTTAAAAACGCCGCCGCTCCCAATAAGCGCCCCCAAACGGACCCTTACACTCAACCCCATGAATTACATTCTCATTTATGAAATCTTCTATCCATTTGTTGACTGAGGCGATATCATCTCGAATCTTACATGTTCTCACAACAGGTATTAATATCTTAATTGGCCAAATCAAGAAGTAAATGAAGTAAAAAGTTTTAAATCATCACAACTTCTTCCAACATTAAAGCCTAATATTTCACACAACTTCCTTTCAACACTTAATCACTTATCATTTTAAGGAAAAAGATAAATAAAACTACTCAAAATCCATGAAGAAAACATAAGTAAACATGAGTTTAAAAGTAGAAATCATGCATATAAACAAGAAATATAAATTAAAATTAAGTATAGTCACAAAGATAAACATTTATCTCAAATCATCTCCACCAAATGTCTTGAAGTTCCTTTGAATTCTCTTTCTTCACTCACAATACAAACTAACACTCAAAATAAAATAAAAAGTGTCCTGCGGCGGCGGCGGTGGCGGCGACGACTTAGATGGATGATGACCGATGACTGTAAATTTGATAGGTGGCTGGCATCCTCTCTTGGAAAATCTAATTGTTTTCTTATAAAAATCCAAGAGGTGCCTTGGTGTCTCTTCAAAAATGTGTCTCCATTGAATGAATCTTCTAGAAGTTGCCTCCTCAAAAGCCAATTGAATGAATTTTTATGTCCATGGGTTTTTTCCCACGTTTTTCCCAAAGGTTGGTTTAAAAACCTCTTCAAAAATCTGTTCAAATTAAATAATTCATCTAATAACTACTTCTGGCGCTAAAGCGCGGGATGCCTGACGCTGCTCGTCTGGCGTTTAGGCGCCCCAGTTTATTTTTGTACCTTTCATCATTTTTGCTCAAAATTTTATCATTTTTCAGTCCTTTTAACATTTTTCATCCATTTGATTGCACCTGAAAGAAAAACACACAAATACCTTTCAGTAAATTGCAATATCTCAAAAATAAGTATAAAATTTGTATAAAAACACTATATATTTTAGGTGTATCACTAAGTCCTGTCATTATTCAAATATTAAAAAATAATCAGTTTTGGGGAACACCATCTGAGAGAGTTAATCTTCCCATTCTCCTTACGGGATAGAACCAAAATGTGGTTAAACTCTTTAGTTTCAGAATTAGTTACCACTTGGAATGATTTAGCCTAAAAATTTTTAGCCAAGCATTTTTCACCCTTCAAGACCGCCAAGCTTTGGAATGACATCATTTTATTTGTCCAAATAGAAGGGAAAACAATTTATGAAGTATAGGAAAGATTTAAGAAATTGCTTAGGAAACGTTCACGCCATGCTCTTCCTGACTAACTGATTCAAAAATTTTACAATGGATTTATATGTTCGCTTAGATCTAATATAGATGCTGTGGTAGGAGGATTCCTAATGAGCAAACCATCTGAGGAAGCCTATACACTGATAGAAGAAATGAAAAACAATAATTTTCAATGGTCTTCTGATAGGGTAAACCCAACAAAATTTGCTAGTATGCAAGATACTGATGTCTTGACTATCCTAACAACTTAAGTAGCAGCCATTTCAAGAAAGTTAGACAAGTTGGGGGTAAATTCTGTGCAAGGACTTCCACCAAGTAAAGGAGTGATGAATGGACCAGTGGTAGATCCTAGCCTGAACACATTAGAGTTTGTTAATACCATAGGAAACCGAGGTCATAACCCTTTTTCCAATACCTATTACCCAGACTAGAAAACCATCCCAACTTTTCGTGGAACAAAATAACAAGTGGGGAGACCCTCAAGCTAACCCTATAACTAATTGGAACAACAAAGTAATCACCCCAGAGGCAACCACACCCATCAGGATTTCAGGCTAGTACCCAACCAATCCAGAAAAAGTCACTTATTGAGGAATCAATAGTTCAAGTAAGGAACTAATTACAGAGTCAGACTGTAGCCATTAAGAATCTTGAAACCCAATTAGGACAACTAGTTATTTCAATGAATAATAGTCCCCCAGAAGAACTCCCAAGCAACATTGAGGTGAACTCAAAAGACCAAAAATCTAGAACAATCTAAGGTAATTAGAGTTAGAGTTGGAGAAGAAGATGGATAGTCGTAGGAGTGAGTAACCCTATTAAACCTAGCATAGAAAGAATTGTCTCTCCCATTAAGATTGACCCAAGTGAGAGACTTTCACCTCTATTTCTCAGAGACTTCAGAATCCCAAGAAAGACTCAAGTAGCTTTACTATTCCTTGTGCAAAAAATTCATAAGAAGACTCTATGTAACTTAGGAGCTAGTGTTAATCTCATGTCTCTGGCAATTTTCAAGCTACTGAATTAAGAAAAGTGAAGCCCACCACCATTAACATGTAATTAGCTAACCAATCTATGACATCCTCAAGAAATTGTTGAGAATGTGCTGGTTACGGTGGAAAAATTCACCTTTCCTGTTGGCTTTATGGTGTTGGACATAAAGGAGGATAAGGAGATACACTTAATTTTTGGGAGACCATTTTTAGTTACAAGAAAGATTATTATTTATGTTTAGGAGATGAAAGTGATTCTGAGAGAAAATGATCAAAAAGTAACATTCAATGTGCTGAAATCACCTAATTTTCTCAAAGTCATTAGGGTAAATTAGAGCCATAAGGTAGAAATGGTGGCGAGAGTAGTGAAAAATCAGTATGTTGAATCAAATGAGTTGAGCCTCAAAGAATAAGCGATAGTGGACGAGTATTTGAGGAATTTGGTTGATGATTAATCTGCTCTTTGTTTAGAAGATGCTCCCATATTAACTAGGGAGCTGGACAGGCCTGTAGGACCACCCATAAGAGGAGACCTTAGACTTGGCCATAACCTACTAGGAGGAGACCTCAACCAACCCCTCGTGCGTATTGATGATTATTTGATTGGACATTAGAGGTTACTACAAAACCTGAACTTGGGGGTGAGAGGGGATTGATGTATTTTGGAAGAGCCTAGGAGAGGAACCGATCGAGGATTTAATTGATTATCTAGGACAATTACNGTGAATTCATCTGGTATCCCTGTAAAACCGCTTTCACTAGGGTTGAAAGCAAACTTTCCCGTTGCGACAACCTATTTAAACATTACGTCCAGTTTTTCTTCAAGTTCTGGATGAATTCCGCACTGTTTATACTTTTTCGCTGCAAGTACTGCCTGTGACATAACATTTAGAGGGAATAGTTAGACAATTATAATTAGAGAAAATAATTTGGGAATCTAACAATTCACGGATTAAATATAAAACTAACTCTAATTTTTCAGCCTACTATTCAACTGGAGCATCAATTGTCCTTTTAATCGGATCCCAATCCAAACCGGTAGATCCACGTTTCAACTCCTTCCATATTTTTCATTCATTCTTTAATTGGTCAAATTTAAGCCTGTCGTAATCCCTGCCAGTCAATTCTTTGAATCTCTTAGTAATGTTATGTCACTCTTATTAAAATACGTTGTTGATCTGTTCATAAGTTCTATTTCTTTTATACAAAGATCGCAAAAAAATATTTGTTACTTCTTTATCCCACATTGCGGACGGGCTCCCTTCAACCGCTTTAGACATGATAAAACTATAGGCAACAAATGAGAATAATAAAGTTTTTAATTTTGAATCTCAATAGCAACACTAGCCAACAACAACATCAACCCAACAACCACAACAGTCTCCAAACAACAACATTAGCCACCAATACAAACATTGACATAGCTATTGATCAAAAATAAAATATAAATATATGAAGAGACNTAAAGTTTTTAATTTTGAATCTCAATAGCAACACTAGCCAACAACAACATCAACCCAACAACCACAACAGTCCAAACAACAACATTAGCCACCAATACAAACATCCACATATCTATTGATCAAAAATAAAATATAAATATATGAAGAGAAAAATGACTTATGTGGTTCGGTCAATGACCTACATCCACAGTAAGACATTGAAAATACTTTATTATGCAATTGTATACGGTTACATAAATAAATCTGATGGGAGAACATTAGAACTTGTAATTCTCCCTCATCCATTCTCTATTTTCAAAAATAATAAAAATACACTTTCATAAAAATTCTCCCTCATATGTTATCCACTTTCATATTTGCTAAAGAACCCATAAATCCAATGTCAGTTCAAATATAAAAAATACGGAAAATCCATAAAGCAGGCAGAAGAACCAATATAGGTCCCAACTATTGAAACCCAATGTAGAACAACCAATACAGCTTTANAACATTAGAACTTGTAATTCTCCCTCATCCATTCTCTATTTTCAAAAATAATAAAAATACACTTTCATAAAACTTCTCCCTCATATGTTATCCACTTTCATATTTGCTAAAGAACCCATAAATCCAATGTCAGTTTAAATATAAAAAATACGGAACATCCATAAAGCAGGCAGAAGAACCAATATAGGTCCCAATATTGAAACCCAATGTAGAACAACCAATACAGCTTTGATAAGAACCAATACTGCCATCAAATGTTATAATTGATCAAGGTTATAATTGTTCCCACAAAATTTAATTGCAGAAAACCAAAAGCAGGTAATTTCGATCTATGTAATTGAAGATTCATCTAAGTAAATATAAACCAACCTTTTCAAATCTCAAAATCTGAAATGTTAACCACAAGCCTAGCTGCATGTCCCAAACATCAAGAATAGAAAGCCTAATGTTAATCCCATTCATTCTATTCTTTTTTTTTTAATGAACCACACTTTTCATGAGAAAAAAAAAACAGCTAGCAATAGTATTCATCCATGAACACCCAATGTTAATGATCAATAGCAGAGGAAGGAAACATAAAGAAGAGAATGGAAGTAAGGAAAAAAAAATGATCAAGGTTTGTGACATGCAGCTACGAAACTATATTTTGGGGACTATGTTGCAGTTTAACCCAACTAATAAATAAAGTAGATGAATCGTCTCAAATGTGTTTTCATTGCAACGAAAACATATAGTACCAATGGATGCCAAATTTAAATGTTAACCTAAATAGAAGTTACAGTATGCATTAGGTTGCTGCTGGGCAATTCGAGAAGCCACAGGCACCGTAAAGGCTATAACCATTGCAATTATTAATATATAACGTAAAACCTAACACCCAAAAACAAAAGTTACAGTGTGCATCGTATCGTAGAGCCTATACAAACATATAGTACCAATGGATGTCTCATATATAATCAAACATTCATTTTCTTGTCTAACCATATGCATATGAACTGTAAAGCCTATAACCATCGCCATTCTTAACATATAACGCAAAATAAACGTATGGAATCCTCTCATATGCATAACATAAATTCCTGCAAATTTTCCACCGCACAATCAGCAGCTAAACATATATATAACTTCACTAATTTTCTTTCATGGACTCACAGCGGCTAATAAGCTAAATACCTCCCATCAAACAAACAGAGCCATAACCAGAATAAACGACACAATATCATGCAACAAAACATATGCCCAAAACCAGACTTATGTTTTCAGGATCACAACTGGCAACCCAAATCCAACAACCAGTTAAAATGACAAAATATCGGGGCACAGAAAATGAACCATATCTCAAATGGCCTAACCCCCAAAAACCAGCGAAAATGCGAAAAANGCGGCTAATAAGCTAAATACCTCCCATCAAACAAACAGAGCCATAACCAGAATAAACGACACAATATCATGCCACAAAACATTTGCCCAAAACCAGACTCATGTTTTCAGGATCACAGCTGGCAACCCAAATCCAACAACCAGTTAAAATGGCAAAATATCGGGGCACAGAAAATGAACCATATCACAAATGGGAAAAACCAAAAGGTATTAACATGCGAAAAGCCACAGGATTCGGAAAAAAAATGATGCTATAGATCTAAAAACCTTAAATGACATCATATTTCCTCCTAAAAAAAAAATTATTTTTTGAATCAACACTGCTCAAAAAGAAGATCAGAGCAAAGAAAGCATTCTGNTGCGAAAAGCCACAGGATTCGGAAAAAAAATGATGCTATAGATCTAAAAACCTTAAATGACATCATATTTCCCCCCTAAAAAAAAATTATTTTTTGAATCAACACTCCTCAAAAAGAAGATCAGAGCAAAGAAAGCATTCTAAGGCTCGCATATGGCGTAATCGAAAGGATACCTGATGATCAGGAAGGAAAATGGAAAGGAAGAAGGTTCGATATCCTCTAGGGCGACGAACCAAAACCCTAAACCAATGAGGGAGAAGGCTAGGGAGATGGAGGGCACCTCCAGAATTCCCTAGGGCAACGCAGAAGGGTAACGCGGGACGCGGTGCTCTGACAGGGATGAGCGATATAAAGCAATTAACCAACGCGGACGCAGTGCGAGATCCTTACGCAGGTGCGAACGCCTTAAACAAACATAAAGAAGGTGTTTTAAAAACGCCGCCGNAAACCCTAAACCAATGAGGGAGAAGGCTAGGGAGATGGAGGGCACCTCCAGAATTCCCTAGGGCAACGCAGATGGGTAAAGCGGGACGCGGGGCTCTGACAGCGATGAGCGATATAAAGCAATTAACCAACGCGGACGCAGTGCGATATCCTTACGCAGGTGCGAACGCCTTAAACAAACAGGAAGACAGTGTTTTAAAAACGCCGCCACTCCCAATAAGCGCCCCCAAACGGACCCTTACACTCAACCCCATGAATTACATTCTCATTTATGAATTCTTCTAACCATTTGTTGACTGAGACGATACCATCTCGAATCTTACATGTTCTCACAACAGGTATTAACATCTTAATTGGCCAAATCAAGAGGTAAATGAAGTAAAAAGTTTTAAATCATCATAACTTCTTCCAACATTGAAGCCTAATATTTCACACAACTTCCTTTCAACACTTAATCACTTATCATTTTAAGGAAAAAGATAAATAAAACTACTCAAAATCCATGAAGAAAACATNATCTCGAATCTTACATGTTCTCACAACAGGTATTAACATCTTAATTGGCCAAATCAAGAGGTAAATGAAGTAAAAAGTTTTAAATCATCATAACTTCTTCCAACATTGAAGCCTAATATTTCACACAACTTCCTTTCAACACTTAATCACTTATTATTTTAAGGAAAAAGATAAATAAAACTACTCAGAATCCATGAAGAAAACACAAGTAAACATGAGTTTAAAAGTAGAAATCATGCATATAAACAAGAAATATAAATTAAAATTAAGTATAGTCACAAAGATAAACATTTATCTCAAATCATCTCCACCAAATGTCTTGAAGTTCCTTTGAATTCTCTTTCTTCACTCACAATACAAACTAACACTCAAAATAAAATAAAAGGTGGCCTGCGGCGGCGGCGGCGACGACTTAGATGGATGATGACTGATGACTGTAAATTTGATAGGTGGTTGGCATCCTCTCTTGGAAAATCTAACTGTTTTCTTATAAAAATTCAAGAGGTGCCTTGGTGTCTCTTCAAAAATGTGTCTCCATTGAATGAATCTTCTAGAAGTTGTCTCCCCAAAAGCCAATTGAATAAATTTTTATGTCCATAGGCTTTTTCCCACGTTTTTCCCAAAGGTTGGTTTAAAAACANAGTGTCCTGCGGCGGCGGCGGTGGCGGCGACGACTTAGATGGATGATGACCGATGACTGTAAATTTGATAGGTGGCTGGCATCCTCTCTTGGAAAATCTAATTGTTTTCTTATAAAAATCCAAGAGGTGCCTTGGTGTCTCTTCAAAAATGTGTCTCCATTGAATGAATCTTCTAGAAGTTGCCTCCTCAAAAGCCAATTGAATGAATTTTTATGTCCATGGGTTTTTTCCCACGTTTTTCCCAAAGGTTGGTTTAAAAACCTCTTCAAAAATCTGTTCAAATTAAATAATTCATCTAATAACTACTTCTGGCGCTAAAGCGCGGGATGCCTGACGCTGCTCGTCTGGCGTTTAGGCGCCCCAGTTTATTTTTGTACCTTTCATCATTTTTGCTCAAAATTTTNTAAAAACATCTTCAAAAATCTGTTCAAATTAAATAATTCATCTCATAACTACTTCTGGCGCTTAAGCGCGGGGTGCCTGACGCTGCTCGTCTGGCGTTTAGGCGTCCCAATTTATTTTTGTACCTTTCATCATTTTTGCTCAAAATTTCATCATTTTTCAGTCCTTTTAACATTTTTCATCCATTTGATTGCACCTGAAAGAAAAACACACAAATACCTTTCAGTAAATTGCAATATCTCAAAAATAAGTATAAAATTTGTATAAAAACACTATATATTTTAGGTGTATCACTAAGTCCTGTCATTATTCAAATATTAGAAAATAATCAGTTTTGGGGAACACCATCTGAGAGAGTTAATATTCCCATTCTCCTTACGGGATAGAACCAAAATGTGGTTAAACTCTTTAGTTTCAGAATCNAAGTATAAAATTTGTATAAAAACACTATATATTTTAGGTGTATCACTAAGTCCTGTCATTATTCAAATATTAAAAAATAATCAGTTTTGGGGAACACCATCTGAGAGAGTTAATCTTCCCATTCTCCTTACGGGATAGAACCAAAATGTGGTTAAACTCTTTAGTTTCAGAATTAGTTACCACTTGGAATGATTTAGCCTAAAAATTTTTAGCCAAGCATTTTTCACCCTTCAAGACCGCCAAGCTTTGGAATGACATCATTTTATTTGTCCAAATAGAAGGGAAAACAATTTATGAAGTATAGGAAAGATTTAAGAAATTGCTTAGGAAACGTTCACGCCATGCTCTTCCTGACTAACTGATTCAAAAATTTTACAATGGATTTATATGTTCGCTTAGATCTAATATAGATGCTGTTGTAGGAGGATTCCTAATGAGCAAACCATCTGAGGAAGCCTATACACTAATAGAAGAAATGAAAAACAATAATTTTCAATGGTCTTCTGATAGGGTAAACCCAACAAAATTTGCTAGTATGCAAGATACTGATGCCTTGACTATCCTAACAACTTAAGTAGCAGCCATTTCAAGAAAGTTAGACAAGTTGGGGGTGAATTCTGTGCAAGGACTTTCACCAAGTAAAGGAGTGATGAATGGACCAGTGGTAGATCCTAGCCTGAACACATTAGAGTTTGTTAATACCATAGGAAACCGAGGTCATAACCCTTTTTCCAATACCTATTACCCAGACTAGAAAACCATCCCAACTTTTCGTGGAACAAAATAACAAGAAGTGGGGGGACCCTCAAGCTAACCCTATAACTAATTGGAACAACAAAGTAACCACCCCCAGAGGCAACCACACCCATCAGGATTTCAGGCTAGTACCCAACCAATCCAGAAAAAGTCACTTATTGAGGAATCAATAGTTCAAGTAGGGAACTAATTACAGAGTCAGACTGTAGCCATTAAGAATCTTGAAACCCAATTAGGACAACTAGTTATTTCAATGAATAATAGTCCCCCAGAAGAACTCCCAAGCAACATTGAGGTGAACTCAAAAGACCAAAAATCTATAACAATCTAAGGTAATTAGAGTTAGAGTTGGAGAAGAAGATGGATAGTCATAGGAGTGAGTAACCCTATTAAACCTAGCATAGAAAGAATTGTCTCTCCCATTAAGATTGACCCAAGTGAGAGACTTTCACCTCTATTTCTTAGAGACTTCAGAATCCCAAGAAAGACTCAAGTAGCTTTACTATTCCTTGTGCAATAAGAGAAAAAATTTCATAAGAAGACTCTATGTAACTTAGGAGCTAGTGTTAATCTCATGTCTCTGGCAATTTTCAAGCTACTGAATTAAGAAAAGTGAAGCCCACCACCATTAACATGTAATTAGCTAACCAATCTATGACATCCTCAAGGAATTGTTGAGAATGTGCTGGTTACGGTGGAAAAATTCACCTTTCCTGTTGGCTTTATGGTGCTGGACATAAAGGAGGATAAGGAGATACACTTAATTTTCGGGAGACCATTTTTAGTTACAAGAAAGGTTATTATTTATGTTTAGGAGATGAAAGTGATTCTGAGAGAAAATGATCAAAAAGTAACATTCAATGTGCTGAAATCACCTAATTTTCTCAAAGTCTTTAGGGTAAATTCGAGCCATAAGGTAGAAATGGTGGCGAGAGTATTGAAAAATCAGTATGTTGAATCAAATGAGTTGAGCCTCAAAGAATAAGCAATAGTGGACGAGTATTTGAGGAATTTGGTTGATGATTAATCTGCTCTTTGTTTAGAAGATGCTCCCATATTAACTAGGGAGCTGGACAGGCCTGTAGGACCACCCATAAGAGGAGACCTTAGACTTGGCTATAACCTACTAGGAGGAGACCTCAACCACCCCCTCGTGCGTATTGATGATTATTTGATTGGACATTAGAGGTTACTACAAAACCCGAACTTGGGGGTGAGAGGGGATTGATGTATTTTGGAAGAGCCTAGGAGAGGAACCGGTCGAGGATTTAATTGATTATCTAGGACAATTAATATTTGAGGCGAGCGATCGGGGACTGTTGAAATGACAATTTGATCCTAGAGACTCTACGTAGGATTGATCACCGTAACTTTATCTGGTTGAGAACGTTAAACCAAGCGCTATCTTAGGAGACAACCCAAACATTATTTAATATTTTATTTTTTTGGTTGTGCATTTATGTTGATTTTGGTGTCGTCAGTCATCCAGTCGTATTTTTCATTAATTTTGTATCTTTTCCCTCAATATTGTATTTGGTCCTCATCGACGGGGTAGTTATCGAAAAACATGTTTTGAGCTATGTAGGTGTAGTGTTATTTTCATTTAGCTGTTGTTTTCTTATTTTCTATGGATGATGCACCGCGATGCATTTATATACCTGCCATGTTGCTTTAATGTTGTCATATTTTTTAAATTCATGTGGCTACTCATGTCTTTGCTATTTCCTGTACTTTTCTTCTATTATTCAGTTCATATTTATTGCATGTTACATGTTCTATGAAAAAAAAATAAAGTTTGGAGGAAAACTCTTACCTATTATAAGTCTTATAGTAGTTCACATAACTAAATAATGGGCAAAATATTAATATGCGAACTCTTGCTAGGAATCCTAATCAAGTCCACTTGCTTATCAAAATTTTTTTGAAAAGGTTAAATGTCAGAAAGAACAGACTTAATGTTGTAATAACTTAGTTCAAAACTTAACAACTTCTAACTACACCTAAAACTCTCATTGTAATTAAATAGGTGTAATTAACATATTAAATAGCTGACCAACGACATTTTACCCTGAATTGAGAATTATATGCTTTTATTATACTTTGATAGCCAATTTGCATGCTTAAGAAACCATAGGGCTCTGCTGAGCTATGAGATTACTTGAGAGCAAGTATAGAGATAAGTTTGAGGGTAGTGACATCAGTTAATTTTATGTTATTTTACCACTTTTATTCATGCATTTTATATGCTGTTTTGCCTTATTTATCGTGGATTTGAGGAAGATTTTTATTGGTGATGAGCAGGTTACAGTAGATCGTACTCGCATTCGAATCAAGAAAACCTAGAAAAAAAGTGGTTTGAACTGGCGTGACCACACCTAAACTGGGCATAACTATGCCACAGTATCGATGCCATCGACGTGACCATTCATAGATCCGACATGACCATGCTCAGATCGGGGGTGACCATGCCACCAGATCCACCTAATTTTGGCGGTAGCATGCTGACGGAGCGGGAAATATTTTTGGAAAGAATTTTCTTGCAAAATCCTAGAATTTGGATATAAAAGTAAAGTCTTAGGGCATCGTGGAGAGGCTTGGATCATTGGAGACTGTTAGTAGGATTTTCTTCCTTGCTTGAGGTCAAGGTTCTTAAGGGCTTAATCCTTACTTTTCTTCTTCTTTATTTCTCATTGATTTTGAGAGGAGATTGTATGTGAGAGAGATTTGCTGTTGTGAAAGAGGGAACAAATTATTTTGTAAGTATTTACTTTTTATATTTACTTGCAACAATGGTTTCTATGGATTTAATTTCCATATTTCTTTATAAGATGAGTGACTAAGTTTATTTCGCATCTCTGTGATGGAAGAATCGTGGTTTTGTGGTTTTCTTGGTTGTTTTCCCCAATAACATTTTTTTGAGCTTTCATGTCNTATTTCTTTATAAGATGAGTGACTAAGTTTATTTCGCATCTCTGTGATGGAAGAATCGTGGTTTTGTGGTTTGCTTGGTTGTTTTCCCCAATAACATTTTTTTGAGCTTTCATGTTTATGCTATTGAGTTAACCATCAGATTTTATTTACTCTTGATATAATCAATTATGATGTTAACATATTTCGTGATCTACGACTTCTGCCTGTTGCATAGTAGACCAAAATGGTTAACCACAAAATCCGGGTAAGAATGGACATATTCAATTAGGATATTGCAGCCTAGGAAGAGGATTGGAATAATCATGCAGAATGCCATGAGGATTAAGGAAACTTAACTTCATTGATTCTATTTTTTTTTTTACCTAGGCCATAGGCATAAGAACTTTTTATGCTTGTTGGCAACTATCACGTAGGAAAAAAATCTAAGAATACCACAAACCAACATGATTCCTAAATCACAGGGGTGCGAGCCTTATCTCTCTTGAAGAAGCGTGAGATTTATTCGCTTGTTGCTTTCCTTTGTTTTTCGACCTCATTAATTTTGTTTCTATTTTCAAGTAGGATTTTAGAAACTCCATTTCTTGTTTGTGATCATACTAAACAAGGTTTAAACTTTTAGGAAATTGGAGATTCGTTCTTTAGAATCTCAATACGCGACACTCTTTAATCGGATTGTTACTTCTTGATACGTATACTTGTGTGATTGACCGAGTTATTTCACGGTAAATTTTCGGTCATTATCTCACTGTGATTAGTTTGACAAATAATGAAATTTAATCTATGAACTACCATCCGAATGATTGGAGCAGAGGGGTGTAACNGATTCCTAAATCACAGGGGTGCGAGCCTTATCTCTCTTGAAGAAGCGTGAGATTTATTCGCTTGTTGCTTTCTTTTGTTTTTTGACCTCATTAATTTTGTTTCTATTTTCGAGTAGGATTTTAGAAACTCCATTTCTTGTTTGTGATCATACTAAACAAGGTTTAAACTTTTAGGAAATTGGAGATTCGTTCTTTAGAATCTCAATACGCGACACTCTTTAATCGGATTGTTACTTCTTGATACGTATACTTGTGTGATTGACCGAGTTATTTCACGGTAAATTTTCGGTGATTATCTCACTGTGATTAGTTTGACAAATAATGAAATCTATGAACTACCATCCGAATGATTGGAGCAGAGGGGTGTAATAGTCAGAACTAAAATTAAGAATGAAAAAAGTGACAACAACAATTAAAATAAGGGTTTGTTTGGAGCAAAATTAAGACGAGGGAGTTTTAATAAAGGTTGGAATTCACATGTGTTGGTTAGACTAGCCAATAATCAAGTGTAAGAGTGTGTTTCANTCTTCCTGACTAACTGATTCAAAAATTTTACAATGGATTTATATGTTCGCTTAGATCTAATATAGATGCTGTGGTAGGAGGATTCCTAATGAGCAAACCATCTGAGGAAGCCTGTACACTGATAGAAGAAATGAAAAACAATAATTTTCAATGGTCTTCTGATAGGGTAAACCCAACAAAATTTGCTAGTATGCAAGATACTGATGTCTTGACTATCCTAACAACTTAAGTAGCAGCCATTTCAAGAAAGTTAGACAAGTTGGGGGTAAATTCTGTGCAAGGACTTCCACCAAGTAAAGGAGTGATGAATGGACCAGTGGTAGATCCTAGCCTGAACACATTAGAGTCTGTTAATACCATAGGAAACCGAGGTCATAACCCTTTTTCCAATACCTATTACCCAGACTAGAAAACCATCCCAACTTTTCGTGGAACAAAATAACAAGTGGGGAGACCCTCAAGCTAACCCTATAACTAATTGGAACAACAAAGTAATCACCCCAGAGGCAACCACACCCATCAGGATTTCAGGCTAGTACCCAACCAATCCAGAAAAAGTCACTTATTGAGGAATCAATAGTTCAAGTAAGGAACTAATTACAGAGTCAGACTGTAGCCATTAAGAATCTTGAAACCCAATTAGGACAACTAGTTATTTCAATGAATAATAGTCCCCCAGAAGAACTCCCAAGCAACATTGAGGTGAACTCAAAAGACCAAAAATCTAGAACAATCTAAGGTAATTAGAGTTAGAGTTGGAGAAGAAGATGGATAGTCGTAGGAGTGAGTAACCCTATTAAACCTAGCATAGAAAGAATTGTCTCTCCCATTAAGATTGACCCAAGTGAGAGACTTTCACCTCTATTTCTCAGAGACTTCAGAATCCCAAGAAAGACTCAAGTAGCTTTACTATTCCTTGTGCAAAAAATTCATAAGAAGACTCTATGTAACTTAGGAGCTAGTGTTAATCTCATGTCTCTGGCAATTTTCAAGCTACTGAATTAAGAAAAGTGAAGCCCACCACCATTAACATGTAATTAGCTAACCAATCTATGACATCCTCAAGAAATTGTTGAGAATGTGCTGGTTACGGTGGAAAAATTCACCTTTCCTGTTGGCTTTATGGTGTTGGACATAAAGGAGGATAAGGAGATACACTTAATTTTTGGGAGACCATTTTTAGTTACAAGAAAGATTATTATTTATGTTTAGGAGATGAAAGTGATTCTGAGAGAAAATGATCAAAAAGTAACATTCAATGTGCTGAAATCACCTAATTTTCTCAAAGTCATTAGGGTAAATTAGAGCCATAAGGTAGAAATGGTGGCGAGAGTAGTGAAAAATCAGTATGTTGAATCAAATGAGTTGAGCCTCAAAGAATAAGCGATAGTGGACGAGTATTTGAGGAATTTGGTTGATGATTAATCTGCTCTTTGTTTAGAAGATGCTCCCATATTAACTAGGGAGCTGGACAGGCCTGTAGGACCACCCATAAGAGGAGACCTTAGACTTGGCTATAACCTACTAGGAGGAGACCTCAACCACCCCCTCGTGCGTATTGATGATTATTTGATTGGACATTAGAGGTTACTACAAAACCCGAACTTGGGGGTGAGAGGGGATTGATGTATTTTGGAAGAGCCTAGGAGAGGAACCGGTCGAGGATTTAATTGATTATCTAGGACAATTAATATTTGAGGCGAGCGATCGGGGACTGTTGAAATGACAATTTGATCCTAGAGACTCTACGTAGGATTGATCACCGTAACTTTATCTGGTTGAGAACGTTAAACCAAGCGCTATCTTAGGAGACAACCCAAACATTATTTAATATTTTATTTTTTTGGTTGTGCATTTATGTTGATTTTGGTGTCGTCAGTCATCCAGTCGTATTTTTCATTAATTTTGTATCTTTTCCCTCAATATTGTATTTGGTCCTCATCGACGGGGTAGTTATCGAAAAACATGTTTTGAGCTATGTAGGTGTAGTGTTATTTTCATTGAGCTGTTGTTTTCTTATTTTCTATGGATGATGCACCTCGATGCATTTATATACCTGCCATGTTGCTTTAATGTTGTCATATTTTTTAAATTCATGTGGCTACTCATGTCTTTGCTATTTCCTGTACTTTTCTTCTATTATTCAGTTCATATTTATTGCATGTTACATGTTCTATGAAAAAAAAATAAAGTTTGGAGGAAAACTCTTACCTATTATAAGTCTTATAGTAGTTCACATAACTAAATAATGGGCAAAATATTAATATGCGAACTCTTGCTAGGAATCCTAATCAAGTCCACTTGCTTATCAAAATTTTTTTGAAAAGGTTAAATGTCAGAAAGAACAGACTTAATGTTGTAATAACTTAGTTCAAAACTTAACAACTTCTAACTACACCTAAAACTCTCATTATAATTAAATAGGTGTAATTAACATATTAAATAGCTGACCAACGACATTTTACCCTGAATTGAGAATTATATGCTTTTATTATACTTTGATAGCCAATTTGCATGCTTAAGAAACCATAGGGCTCTGCTGAGCTATGAGATTACTTGAGAGCAAGTATAGAGATAAGTTTGAGGGTAGTGACATCAGTTAATTTTATGTTATTTTACCACTTTTATTCATGCATTTTATATGCTGTTTTGCCTTATTTATCGTGGATTTGAGGAAGATTTTTATTGGTGATGAGCAGGTTACAGTAGATCGTACTCGCATTCGAATCAAGAAAACCTAGAAAAAAAGTGGTTTGAACTGGCGTGACCACACCTAAACTGGGCATAACTATGCCACAGTATCGATGCCATCGACGTGACCATTCATAGATCCGACATGACCATGCTCAGATCGGGGGTGACCATGCCACCAGATCCACCTAATTTTGGCGGTAGCATGCTGACGGAGCGGGAAATATTTTTGGAAAGAATTTTCTTGCAAAATCCTAGAATTTGGCTATAAAAGTAAAGTCTTAGGGCACCTTGGAGAGGCTTGGATCATTGGAGACTGTTAGTAGGATTTTCTTCCTTGCTTGAGGTCAAGGTTCTTAAGGGCTTAATCCTTACTTTTCTTCTTCTTTATTTCTCATTGATTTTGAGAGGAGATTGTATGTGAGAGAGATTTGCTGTTGTGAAAGAGGGAACAAATTATTTTGTAAGTATTTACTTTTTATATTTACTTGCAACAATGGTTTCTATGGATTTAATTTCCATATTTCTTTATAAGATGAGTGACTAAGTTTATTTCGCATCTCTGTGATGGAAGAATCGTGGTTTTGTGGTTTTCTTGGTTGTTTTCCCCAATAACATTTTTTTGAGCTTTCATGTCTATGCTATTGAGTTAACCATCAGATTTTATTTACTCTTGATATAATCAATTATGATGTTAACATATTTCGTGATCTACGACTTCTGCCTGTTGCATAGTAGACCAAAATGGTTAACCACAAAATCCGGGTAAGAATGGACATATTCAATTAGGATATTGCAGCCTAGGAAGAGGATTGGAATAATCATGCAGAATGCCATGAGGATTAAGGAAACTTAACTTCATTGATTCTATTTTTTTTTTTACCTAGGCCATAGGCATAAGAACTTTTTATGCTTGTTGGCAACTATCACGTAGGAAAAAAATCTAAGAATACCACAAACCAACATGATTCCTAAATCACAGGGGTGCGAGCCTTATCTCTCTTGAAGAAGCGTGAGATTTATTCGCTTGTTGCTTTCCTTTGTTTTTCGACCTCATTAATTTTGTTTCTATTTTCAAGTAGGATTTTAGAAACTCCATTTCTTGTTTGTGATCATACTAAACAAGGTTTAAACTTTTAGGAAATTGGAGATTCGTTCTTTAGAATCTCAATACGCGGCACTCTTTAATCGGATTGTTACTTCTTGATACGTATACTTGTGTGATTGACCGAGTTATTTCACGGTAAATTTTCGGTCATTATCTCACTGTGATTAGTTTGACAAATAATGAAATTTAATCTATGAACTACCATCCGAATGATTGGAGCAGAGGGGTGTAACAGTCAGAACTAAAATTAAGAATGAAAAAAGTGACAACAACAATTAAAATAAGGGTTTGTTTGGAGCAAAATTAAGATGAGGGAGTTTTAATAAAGGTTGGAATTCACATGTGTTGGTTAGACTAGCCAATAATCAAGTGTACGAGTGTGTTTCATTTAAAGGTACTTTTATCTGATCAAAAGTGGCTGCTACCTTGTTTACACAAGCTTGGGGTTTCTACTATCTCTCATATAATTTACATATTGTTTTGGTGATAGATTTAATGTGAGAGATGTCGTCGATACCTTTGTGATTTCAATAAGTACCACACATGTTCTCTCTAGTTATCTCCAATCAACGATTTATCCACCATGATCTTTTCACCGGTCTCACATAATTTATCTACCTCTTGGTGATAGATTTAATGTGAGAGATATCATGGATACTTTTGTGATCTGAATAAATACCATGTGGATTCTCCATATATATTTCCAACATACTACCATCCACCATTAATTTTGCACACACGACGAGTTCATCCTCTGCCTCTTGATTCAGACATACCATTTATGCTATTAATATTCATCTGCATAACTATTAGTTCATTATAAAGTTGAGAAAAACATGCGGTAAATAAATGAAATAAAAGCTTTAAACATTTTTTGTTAACATCAGTTAGTAAAAATCAAATTCATGCTACATCCAATCTCTCGAAAAAGGGAAGTAGTTCATACATAATAGAAAAATAGCACACGATGACAATTTTTTAAACATGTTTACAATATTCAGTACATAAAGAGAGGAATAGAAAAACCCAGGTAACATATTATTGTAGCTTTTCTTGCTCAATCCCTCTCTTTGTCCTGTCTCCACTGTTGAAGCCCTCCAATGGCTGGTCCAAGATTTTTCTAGATTAAATCGTAGATAGCTATTGCAAAACCTGCAATAGTGCTTGCTCATTCATCCCTTAAGTAGTGCTTAACTATTCCTTAAATATGGCGACTTCAGTCTACTCCAAGAAATAGAAGAAACTCTTTGAAATTTGGTGAGATTCAGGTATGACTTGTTGGCGATAACATGGTCCATAGGTGATTGGGTCAGACACTTCGCTCTCTATCTTCTGCTATTGGATCGGGCGCATGGGCATTTGAGCATCTAGCTCTCTTTTTGCAGGGCTGAAATTTATGCTTGGGCAACGTGCTTNAGAAACTCTTTGAAATTTGGTGAGATTCAGGTATGACTTGTTGGCGATAACATGGTCCATAGGTGATTGGGTTAGACGCTTCGCTCTCTATCTTCTGCTATTGGATCGGGCGCATGGGCATTTGAGCATCTAGCTCTCTATTTGCAGGGCTGAAATTTATGCTTGGGCAACGTGCTCTCGATTTGGATGGTTGGAACTAGTGCTTGCGTGCTTACTTTTGGCATTTGGACATTGTGCTCTTGGTCTGGGTCCTCATGTTTTGCGCTTGAGCTACTTGTGGCACCTTGGTGCCTAGCTCATGGGTAGACAATTCATCTTTGGTGCTTAGGTGTTCGAGATTGGCCCCTGGTGCCTACTAGGTTCCTAGGTGTCTTTTTCCTTTCTCGCTTGCCAAATCTATTGAGCGAAGAATTTTAGTATATTTTCTCACGTTCTTAGCATTTCTTTGTGCACCTGCAAGATTTGAATTTGTATCATTAGTACAAAAATAATTCTCAAATAACTCCTGAATAACCATCTATTAGTAGAGCTAATGAGTATTTGACGATTATCATATTATGCCTCTTAGGATGCATAACTTTTTTGCCAACACATTGAATTTTTTTTANTAGACAATTCATCTTTGGTGCTTAGGTGTTCGAGATTGGCCCCTGGTGCCTACTAGGTTCCTAGGTGTCTTTATCCTTTCTCGCTTGCCAAATCTACTGAGCGAAGAATTTTAGTATATTTTCTCACGTTCTTAGCATTTCTTTGTGCACCTGCAAGATTTGAATTTGTATCATTAGTACAATAATAATTCTCAAATAACTCCTGAATAACCATCTATTAGTAGAGCTAATGAGTATTTCACGATTATCATATTATGCCTCTTAGGATGCATAACTTTTTTGCCAACACATTGTATTTTTTTTTTCATTTTTTTATGAAAAAAAATCGTTTTATAAAAAACTAAAAAGCAAAGAGTGTTAGGAGAACTAGTAATATAATATTTGAAATGTGCCTTGAGCCTCATACTTAATAGCAATTTATCGGCAACTACTTGTTGAAGATTTAAGCATCCTACAAATGCAACATTGTTGATTACTTGGGTATAGTGGATTCATTACCCTATTCATTCTTCCTGTCTTCTCAAAACAGCTACGATAACTTGGGAACTTTTGTATTCCTATATTTGTCTGGTTCAGGTTAGTGAAGGTATTTCAATACCCTGAATTTAGTTTAATAAGGTGTTCTTCATAATCCTATTTGTGTTATTGATGTTGGTTGGAATCACTTAAGGCCTCGAGTGACCTAAAGGTTTCATCTCATCAAAAGTATTTCAAGTGGGCCCGTGAACTTGCCTACTCGACAAGGCTATCCAATCGCAAACTAAGCTGTTCATTTAGAGTACTCGTTAAGCCGCCCATGGGGTTCCCGCTAGAGTAGCTTGTGATTAGTTCTTCTCCTTAATTTATAAATTATTGAGAAAATGTAATAATAATAATAATAATAATAATAATAATAATAATAATAATTTATAACTCCTTGATAGTTCTCTTCCATTGGACATATGTTAGTCAATCTCGTCCGACACGACCAATTGCATCTGTTTTTTTTCATCTATTTTTCTTTCCTATTTTTTTGTGTAATCTAATTCTGTACCGCCGACTTTGTTCTAGGCTTACTAGTAAAGTGTGANGAAATATTCTCCCACGTTATTTGATTTGGGGCTGTGTTATTCAACATTTTCCTCGTGTTATTTCAATTTCCATTATGTTATTGGGATAACACAACCCCAAATCAAGTAACGCAGGGGAATATTCCAATAACACTTCAGCCCTAAATCAAGTAACGCAAGAGAATATTCTAATTGCACCGCAAAATAATCGAATAACACCATATCATACTCGAATAACACTCCATTTTTTACAAATAATGCAGATGGAATATTCTTGTAACACAACGGGATATTCCTAACTATTGCAATCTGAACTATTGCAGTCTTATTTTTGGTTAAAAAGTAGAAATAATATTTGTACTTTCATCATCTTTTTCGATTTCTCTTCATTGAAACATGTATACAAAGCCTCATACACACCATATAATAATGTTGCGTTTACTTACATACCACCCTATTCTTGTGTATTTACATATCTAACACCTAAACTTTTCTTCTTTACATTTATACCACCCAAATCTTTTATATCTCATCAAAATCATCATCCTTTTAACTTTTAGAAAGTGAATCACACCTTTTCATGCATAGGTAAGATGGTCCGTATGTAAAAATTGAAGTTTAGGTACTACATATGTAAATACATAGGAATTGGGTCGTATATATGTAAATCTTCATTGAATTTATTGTTCGAATCGCTCTCCTTGGAGAATTTTATTTTGAAGACTTTGAAGTTGCCTAAAAAGCATGAATTATGATTGGGTTATTCTTGCTAGACTCTATGGCCCTATATTCTATGCATTAGTTGTTTAATTTTTTTTTTATCAATTTTGCATTTAGCACATTTCATCTTGCCATTTCAATTGAATTTCTTAATATGTNAGACATGGTTTACTTGTTTGATTCCTGGTTTGAACTCATTCATCAATTGCAGCCAAGAGCTATTATTTTCTCGGATGTCGGTCCTGATAGCAGATGGATTGGTAATGAGGCTGCCATTGCTGATACTACTTGTTGGTCACTCTTTAACAGAAGCTCAGCTGCTATTGGCGATACAAAGACTGAGTGGGTGCTTAATTTATTTTCTTCTTTATTTTCAAGCCCTCTTTTGCTGATAATGAACCGGTGCAAAAATCATAAAGTTATTTTGAGAGATCTGCTGCTCGAGTGCTTAAATAATTTATGTACTGTGTTGATGCTGCNTCTTTATTTTCAAGCCCTCTTTTGCTGATAATGAACCGGTGCAAAAATCATAAAGTTATTTTGAGAGATCTGTTGCTCGAGTGCTTAAATAATTTATGGACTGTGTTGATGCTGGAAAAATAGTACATCAGGACTCCGAACGTAGAGCTTTGTTCGGATTGCAATAGTTAGGAATATCCCGCTGTGTTATAGGAATATTCCACTGCGTTATTTGTAAAAAATGAAGTGTTATTTGATTATTTTGTGATGTTATTGAAATATTCTCCCACGTTATTTGATTTGGGGCTGTGTTATTCAACATTTTCCTCGTGTTATTTCAATTTCCACTATGTTATTGGGATAACACAACCCCAAATCAAGTAACGCAGGGAAATATTCCAATAACACTTCAGCCCTAAATCAAGTAACGTAAGAGAATATTCTAATTGCACCGCAAAATAATCGAATAACACCATATCATACTCGAATAACACTCCATTTTTTACAAATAATGCAGATGGAATATTCTTGTAACACAACGGGATATTCCTAACTATTGCAATCTGAACTATTGCAGTCTTATTTTTGGTTAAAAAGTAGAAATAATATTTGTGCTTTCATCATCTTTTTCGATTTCTCTTCATTGAAACATGTATACAAAGCCTCATACACACCATATAATAATGTTGCGTTTACTTACATACCACCCTATTCTTGTGTATTTACATATCTAACACCTAAACTTTTCTTCTTTACATTTATACCACCCAAATCTTTTATATCTCATCAAAATCATCATCTTTTTAACTTTTAGAAAGTGAATCACACCTTTTCATGCATAGGTAAGATGGTCCGTAAGTAAAAATTGAAGTTTAGGTACTACATATGTAAATACATAGGAATTGGGTCGTATATATGTAAATCTTCATTGAATTTATTGTTCGAATCGCTCTCCTTGGAGAATTTTATTTTGAAGACTTTGAAGTTGCCTAAAAAGCATGAATTATGATTGGGTTATTCTTGCTAGACTCTATGGCCCTATATTCTATGCATTAGTTGTTTAATTTTTTTTTATCAATTTTGCATTTAGCACATTTCATCTTGCCATTTCAATTGAATTTCTTTATATGCNAAGGCCTTCTTTTGACAACATCAGAGCCATCGATCTAAGAAGTAATAAAAATTCTAGCAGTGTGACTATAACATAGTTATGCATGATTCTCTGCACTGGAACTCGCATCCTTGAACTTCACTTTCTATGATTCAATGGAAGAACGCCTATAAGAAGGATAACCCTTCTAAGACTTGTTCTATCCAGTTTCAGGTAAGGCTGTACTCATCAAATCTATAATAGGTATGTCATCTTTTTGCTGCTTTGTTTCCTCAACCCAGAGTTGTGGCTACAAAGAATCTCTTGGCAAGTCTTTGTTATTGCATTATTCTGAGTAATAAATAGTGGCCTCAATTTATTTTGAGTTACAGTTCAGGTTGGAAATCAGACAAATTTGTATGTGTTGTCTTTTTCTTTCTGTTAATGTTGTGGTGCGGAAGGCGGGCATCTTGAATAGTGAGCTATTTTGGTGCTTGTTTTCTTTAACTATCATTGTTGTGAAATGTTGTAACAGATTGATTGAGTGAGCTCTGGATTCTTATTTGGCTCGTATTGATTTCTCAAGTACATTAGCCGTGTGTATGCATATTTGAATAAGAAATACACTATATCCTTTAACAAACAGATTAATATTGTTGTTACATGTACCTCTTATGTTCTAGTTTTCTTAAAGGCTCTGGATTAAACTACGGAATCAGGGTTTGTCCCTTACCTTACCTTACAGGTGTAAGAGAATATTTATTTTATTCTGATGTTGGATTCCCTATAAGGGTAAGCCCTCATAATTGATTACATTCTCAAAGACTTGAGGCTTAAAGAGAATTCTCGATTAATATAATGTTTTATACTATCCAAATTAAAAGGTTAGGCTTTCGTAGTTGAAGTGTCAGAGAAGAAGGATGTAGGTTTAGAGTTTTGGAAGAATTAATCTCAAATGGGATGGGACTTATAGTTCGATGATATTGTGTCGTTAAAAGGCCAAATAAAGGGATTTAATCATCAAAGGAGGAAGGTTTACTCAAAGGATGGTGATTGAAGAGTTTGAAAAATACTAGTAGCGAGTTTTGATTGATCAGATGAGGTCTAAGGATAAGATCAAGAATGATTGATTTGATTGGTCTGAAGTTATTGGAGCCTGAATAATAGGGTCAGGTAGAAAGTATTTCTAGATGAAAATGAGGTCCTAATTTTAGAACACCTCTAGTTCTCTATAAAATCTAAATAGGTGGACTAACCTAGGCTTTAAGAATAACGCCCTCGATCAGGATGCACACGATTGTCTAACATCCTAGTTGATATCCTTCTACTACAACCAACCTTATAACTTGAAATCCTTCTTGAGCACCACGATCATGGGTTGTGGATATTTTCTTAGTTTTAAGGAAGTTTGAAATGTCTTTGTTGGTAACCATAGGTTACTTTGTACTAGGGCATTTCTATTAATTTCAGAGGGTGGTGTTGTTTGCTTTACCTATCTTAGTTCTTAGCATTAACTAGGGTGCTTACTTGACTAACCTAGATTTTATATTTGGACTAGCCTAGGGTATGTGTGTGATCCTTAGTTCTTGTGTCTAAGTTGACTAACCTACAGTTCATGTCACATTTTCCTAGGTTTATTTCTTATTCTTTCTATTGGTGGATTTTATATTTTTGCTTGGAGTTCAATATTTTGTTCGTGATTTGTTTTAGCTCTTAGGTTTTTAATTGAGATGAATATCAAGGTTCTCATAAGTGTAAGGATTTCCAATTACTTCTCTAGGTTGGCGTTCTCAGTTTTAATTTATCCTCAAGTTTTATCAAATGTTCATGATGGGAACCATCATGTGAAAGGTTCTTCTCCTTTTTTTTATCCATTTGGTTACTATTTATGTTTATTTTTGAAAGATAAATACACATGATACAAAATATGGACTATGAAACATGAATTTTTAACTTAATACACATAGAATAATACAAGGCATGCCTTAGGTTTAAATTGGTTTAGACTTAGGCTAGGGGTGAGCTGAGGTTTAGCTAGGGTTTAGCTATGTTTAGCTAAAATGGAGCTTGGTTTGGTTTGGTTTGATTGGATTCTATTTAGGTTTGATCTGGGCTGAAACTAGGTTGGACCTAGGTTGGTCATGTGTTGACTTGGGTTTGACTTAGGTTGAACCTGGGTTGAACTTAAGTTGACATAGGTTGGACTTGGCTTGACCTAAGTTGGACTTGAATTGACCTCAATTGGACCTCTTTTGGACCTGGGTTGAACTTGGTTTTACTTAAATTGGATCAAGGTTGGGTTTTGGTTGACCGGGGTTGGACTTAGGTTGGACTTGTGCTCAACCTGGTTTAAACTGGGTTGGACCTTGGTGGAACCTGGTTGGACCTTGGGTTGACCTAAGTTAGACCTAGGTTTACTTGGGCAAAAGTTGGTTCGCCTGGGTTAGAATTGAATTGATCTAACATGGACCTTGGTTTGCATGGATTAAACTTTGGTTGGACAGAGTTGGACTTGGGATGGACTTGGGTTGACTTAAGTGGACCTTACATAGACCTGGGTTGGACTTAGGCTTGCTTGGGTTGGNTAATAATAATAATAATAATAATAATAATTTATAACTCCTTGATAGTTCTCTTCCATTGGACATAAAAAACTCTGGACATGCAAATAATGTTCTTGATAGTTCTCTTCCATTGCCTACTCGTATTTAGTCAATCTCGTCCGACACGACCAATTGCATCGATTTTTTTTCATCTCNTTGATATCCTTCTACTACAACCAACCTTATAACTTGAAATCCTTCTTGAGCACCACGATCATGGGTTGTGGATATTTTCTTAGTTTTAAGGAAGTTTGAAATGTCTTTGTTGGTAACCATAGGTTACTTTGTACTAGGGCATTTCTATTAATTTCAGAGGGTGGTGTTGTTTGCTTTACCTATCTTAGTTCTTAGCATTAACTAGGGTGCTTACTTGACTAACCTAGATTTTATATTTGGACTAGCCTAGGGTATGTGTGTGATCCTTAGTTCTTGTGTCTAAGTTGACTAACCTACAGTTCATGTCACATTTTCCTAGGTTTATTTCTTATTCTTTCTATTGGTGGATTTTATATTTTTGCTTGGAGTTCAATATTTTGTTCGTGATTTGTTTTAGCTCTTAGGTTTTTAATTGAGATGAATATCAAGGTTCTCATAAGTGTAAGGATTTCCAATTACTTCTCTAGGTTGGCGTTCTCAGTTTTAATTTATCCTCAAGTTTTATCAAATGTTCATGATGGGAACCATCATGTGAAAGGTTCTTCTCCTTTTTTTATCCATTTGTTTACTATTTATGTTTATTTTTGAAAGATAAATACACATGATACAAAATATGGACTATGAAACATGAATTTTTAACTTAATACACATAGAATAATACAAGGCATGCCTTAGGTTTAAATTGGTTTAGACTTAGGCTAGGGGTGAGCTGAGGTTTAGCTAGGGTTTAGCTATGTTTAGCTAAAATGGAGCTTGGTTTGGTTTGGTTTGATTGGATTCTATTTAGGTTTGACCTGAGCTGAAACTAGGTTGGACCTAGGTTGGTCATGTGTTGACTTGGGTTGAACCTGGGTTGGACTTAAGTTGACATAGGTTAGACTTGGCTTGACCTAAGTTGGACTTGAATTGACCTCAATTGGACCTCTTTTGGACCTGGGTTGAACTTGGTTTTACTTAAATTGGATCAAGGTTGGGTCTGGGTTGACCGAGGTTGGACTTAGGTTAGACTTGTGCTCAACTTGGTTTAAACTGGGTTGGACCTTGGTTTAACCTCGTTGGACCTTGGGTTGACCTAAGTTAGACCTAGGTTTACTTGGGCAAAAGTTGGTTCGCCTGGGTTAGAATTGAATTGATCTAACATGGACCTTGGTTTGCATGGATTAAACTTTGGTTGGACAGAGTTGGACTTGGGATGGACTTGGGTTGACTTAAGTGGACCTTACATAGACCTGGGTTGGACTTTGGCTTGCTTGGGTTGGATCTGGGTTGGCTTGGGTTGACCTATGTTCACATGGGTTTGACCTAGTTTGACTTGTGTTATACCAAGTTTGAACCTAAGTTAGACCTAAGTTGCACTTGTGTTGACCTGGTTGGACCTAGGTTGTCCTGAGTTGAACATGGGTTGACCTTGGTTGGACCTGGGTTGGACCAGGGTCTGGTTAGGGTTTGTGTTAGGTCAGCTTAGGCTAATTTATGTCTAGCTAAGCTAGACCCAAACCTAAGTCTAATCCAAGGCTATTTAATTAGATTAACCTGAACATAACTAAACTTTAAAAAAATATACAAAATATGAAAAGAGTAGGAGGGAAGAATCATACTGGAGAGGAGGGCTGTAGGTGTTCATTGAAGAAGGAGGTGCTTAATCCAATTATTTCGTGCCCCTCAGTGTTGTTTCAAAGGTGGGTAAGATGGGGCCTATTTATGGAGAGAGTCGTTATTACCCACTGATCGAAACTAACGACTGTCTATTGGGGTAGGGATTAATGAAAATGATTTCTCTAATGGTGAGATCTCCTATGGATTATTGATGATGAAACACGTATAAATTCGATGTCTTATTCATGGAAGAAGGCCACAGATTGTTGAACTGGCTCGAGGTGGTAACCATGTGTGCATCAAGCACAACCACACTCTAGAACTTCCTAGCATGGCTATGCTCAAAACTGGCATTGTCACATCGGTCCAAGGAGGTGTGGCATAAACAGATGCATGTTCAAGATCGTAAATGAGTGTGCACACGTAGGTCTCTACTTTGATGGGCACACAAGTGTGTGGGCGCTTATGCTTTTGTGGGTAGTTTCGTCTGCACGAGCTTGTCAGCATGTGATCTTGATCAGAACGATAACATTGGCCGATCCCGATAAAGGAACACTCAAGGATTTCTGACATATGGCAATCTTAGCTTGTTGTCTCCAAGCTAAAGGCAAATGAGGTGAATATGTGGGTCCTATCTCATGCAAGTTAAAGTTCTTACTAAAAGCTCAAGTGAACCATGAACTTATCGTTCTTAGCTCAAATTAAATAAGTTTTGGATTTGAGATTGATTTGTTTTAGTTTCGAGTTTGTCTTGAGTTCGAATGAAGGGTTGATCGAAAGTGAGGTCAACAGTCACAACCTAAGTCAAAGGTATTTCTGAATAAATTCACCACCATACATTCTGCCATTAATGTACCCAAAATGCCTTAAAAATTTGGGCAAACAATTCTCATAAGTGTTTTAATACCTTTAAGGATCTTTTTATCACTATCATATTCATGGATACACAAGAGAAAATGATGAGCTATGTAAATTTCTTAAACTAAATTGTACAAAAAAATGGAGGATTATGAAACATTGATATTAATAGATTGAAACACTACCGAGGTTTAGCAACAATGAAAATTGCCCATAAAATTAAATGATTCCTGTGGTTTTATTGTATTGTGCATGATTAGATGCAAGTTGTTTGACAGCACTCTATATGATTTGGGAACTAGCATGAACCTCGTCTTATTATCTATTGTAGGAAGCACAGGCTAAAAGAATTTAGGCTCACTATACTATTACTTTAGTTAGGTAACAACTTAGTCCCTAGACACCTAGTGCACTCACATAATATCTTGTAAATTTTGTATGAGCTCTGCGCGCTATCAAATTTCAAAATTTTGATTCTCTTGAACTTGACATGTAATGTTTTTTTTCACTAAGGGTAAATTGGTGAACCATCGTAGAGCAAAATTTTTTAGTGCTATGAAGATATATGTCATTATAGCACATCATTAACCTTTATTTGAGAAAATTTTGACTACAATAAGGCTATGTGGATGATGGAAAAGCAAATTCCATTGTATGATGTCAAAGCTGAAATTTTAAACTTCTCTTGTTCTTTAACCTACATGTTCTTCTTGGAGAAGCCGTTTTCTAATTACATCTTTCTCTTTAACATAACTTAGACTCTGTCTCCCCTATGATCGAAGGAAGAAGTAAGTTCACTATTTGAAAAGTAAGTCTCATCATCTACTATTGGAGTCAAAAGTATAAATAGATTCTATAGAATGAAATGACATCTCAACATAAGGTTTCACCCTTGGCAAACACTTTAGGTTTTATCTAATCATTGTCTTCATATTCTCGTATTCATTCATCTCATATGTAAAATTATATAGTGCACTCCATATATGATGAGTCATCTGTATTACTTGGTTTAGTTTCACAAAAAGTTCATCTCCTAGTTTATAGCATGATCCACACACACCAAACATTTGACGCCGTGGAATTCTTAATCGTTAGTTGACTCACATCAACAATACAAGAGCTTTTTGAGAAGAGAAGAAGAACAAAGAATAGAAGAAAAAAAGTATGTAAAGTTGAAAGCTCTAAAGTTTATTAAAAAGAGGTGTGCAGAGGTTTCATGTTGACACCTTCATAATTGAATTTCACACTTATAGAATTTGGGTCGGCTTGAGTTGCGCTACATAAATGATCACAAAAAAAAAGAGAAAAATACATGTTCTTATAGATTCAAACTTATAACATAATATGTTGCTCATTAACATCTTACATTTAAATAAACAATTTTTTTTTGTCGTAATCTAAGTTAATTAGGCTGAATTATTAAACTTAGATAAGTCATCCTATTGTTCGACATATGATGAATAGCTCCCATGTTTTCTTGATATCTAAACTTTTACTAGAGACTTCTAACTTAATCATGAGATGAAAAGGTTCAACCATACAACTCAAATCTCTAAGATCTGATCAAATTTGCACATTTCTACTCATTCATGTCTCAAATGAATCATTTTGATTTTAGATTGATTTGTTAAAATGTCAAAATGATCAATACTTAACTAAACTAATTTATAATTGATACACCATCAACAAATTTTGTAATTTGTCATGAATCTTGGAGCGATTAACACAAATCATGAAGAATTTTCTGAGCAAGAAGCATTCAAAATCAAATAAAAAGTCATATGAATATCCTATTTCAGCAAACTTATAGTTAAAATGGTATGCTAGACAAG